>JAQIXN010000988.1:0-24630 GCA_034698145.1 Proisotoma minuta | reverse complement strand
TATTCGGTTTATAAACATTATGCAACTTGCCAATTATTTTTATCTTCGGTAGTTTCGGAAATATACCCGGGTAACAGAACTTATGACTGGACTAGGTATATAAAGTAAAAATGTTGTCCTCCATCCACTTCATTTCTTATTTCATTTCTTCTCCTCTGTTAAAATAAATGTAATTTCGTGAAATATGGGACGGAATTAATGTTATTTTACATATACATGTTATATTTATCGTGGGCAGTTCTTATTAATGAGTCTCGTATTCATCCTCCTGGAAGAGAGAGATGAATAAATGCTCTTTGATACCTAGTTTAGTTTGGTAATCTTTTTTGTAAAGAGTCGACGGGTCGAAAATTCGAAAAGGCGAGCATCTGCCCTTTTCTCATCGGATGATGATACCTTTATATGTAATTCACCCTCCATTCAGCAGAAACAACCTGATAGAATAAGAACATTTAGGCCACAGTTTCCCTTTTTGCCTCATCGCCTTTCTTCCACTCATTTATTATACAGGGTCTTTCTAAATCTTATTTGCTACTCGTATATAATTTTTTTACTCTTAAAATTTTATTATGTGCGTCAAATTTAAGTTTAGAAAGTTTTACTTTCTCTCTATTTTTTGTCTAGCTTTATTTATGTGTGGGAGTTTCTTACTTTTCCTAATTAAAGAATCATTAGTCTATTCCAGGAAAGCAACTAATTAGCCCTGAGCTCTTTTTAACTAATTTCATTAGAAGTTTAAAAGAAAGTAAAGAGTAGAAAAACAAGCCCGGATTGAATGCTCTCTCCACAGATTTCTTTTACTTGGAAATGAGTGTTTATATATGTATATATTTTTACACTGACTGCTGACAATATTTAAGCCCACTCAATTACCAACCAACCGCTATCAAGGAACTTTGAAGATTTTAAGCTCATTAAAAGCTTAAGAATTTAAGGAAAAGCTTTGGTTCAGAAACAAATTGTTTGTGGAATAAGTATATAAAGCTTCTTTGTAATTCTTTTGGGGAAAAAGAAACGAGTCCAATCAATTTAAGCTTTCTCTTGTACACATTTACCTATATATACAAATATAGCCAAAAAGTGATAAAATATATATAGACAACTATTGAATTCACGGGTTATTTGCTTCCAAGATAAACTGAGCCAATCATAAAAGGGAGCATTAGAAGTGACACGTGGATGTAGGAAAACATCCCTAGCTTTTATTTTCCGAAACAAAAGAAATCAAACATGGCCAAGAAGGAGGGTGACGAGTAGTGACCAGCAGTAGCATTGTCCATAAAAGTGAAAAGTGAGCACTCAATTGAAAAGAAGTTGTTTGGTGGTGTCATGGCTGAGATGATGGTCATCTTTCCTTTTACGACTCGAGTGAAAGTAAATCCCTTTTATTTCACCTCTTCTAACACATTTCCTCCAAAATACTAAACTTTAATGGCTAATGGTATGATCTATAGCTAGACATTTTCTGTCTGACCACTAAGAAAACACAAAGTCCAACAACTTTCTCTTTCTCTATTATACTCATGAAAAAAATGTGTCGCAATTGCAAACTCGACAATGAAACAAAGTCGTTTAAAGTTTTATTTTACAGGTGAAATTCTTGGCAGGGATGGCCATCATCACCCAATAATTCGCCCCGCTTGACCAAACAAGAATGTAATTTGAGGGGCTGTAAACTGTTGGAAATTTTGTAGAGCACGGAAAAATAAGATATTTTCCCAACCAATAAATTTCAAACTTCATGATCTTTGCTTTTACTTTACGACCAAAAACTTTCTCCTTTGACCACAACAGGAAAAGTGAAACGCCTTCAGGGGGTACATGCTATACCCATATATAAATATATACATATATACTACTGAGAAACTATTTTCTCGTGTAAGTGTAAAATATATTTTACTTATGTTACGTCAAAAACAAGTTAGTCTCATTCTCTCAATCTAACATTATGGCTCTGGGGAAAGTGACCCTACTACACTCCAAGCTTATCCACATCCCCTGTCAAAAACTTGGTGAGCTGGAAGTTGATGCGATTTTTTATTTCTTTTTCTCCATCTATTTTTTATTGCTTTCCTACTTGTATGCTACTTACTTGATGGGTGTAAAAGTAAAGTAGTTTGACCACAAAAAGTGGAGAAGAAAGTTCAAAAATAGTTTGGACATGTTGTTGACAGATCAATTTTCTTTGTAATAATAAGACACAACTTGCAATCCCATTAAACTTTTCCAGACAGCTCACTTACTGATGGTTTATACACGAGTTAATTAAATCAAAACATCATTTTCTCATGCATGGAAAACAAGGGGCAATTACTTTCATTTATAATATGTAATTCCAGTCACTAAATAACAATCTTATTTTACAAGATGTGGAGTATAGTTGTTAAATAAATAAATACACTTTCTTCATCCCATTTACAAATAAAATATGATTCACTTATAAAAAGTATTATCATTTTGAGAGTGAAAAGTGTGGAGACCTGACATTGAATTGAGCAACCACTTTCTTCTTCTTTTGTGGAATTTTATTTTACAACTAGGGTTGAAAATTGACAAGTTTATTTATCACGAATGGGTATACGATCCGAGTTAATATAGAGAATGGCTAACAGCTATATATAAATATAAATGAGATGAGAACATCAACATCTGAACTTTGGAACAATTCAGCTAACCACGTAAAGTAAAAGCGAGTGGAAAAGTTTGCAAGACACGGAGAAAAATTGTATTATTTTGCTCACCCACTTTTCCTCTTTCTGACGTCTCATCTCATTATTTGATTCTTTCATAATCCCTAAGACCTGATAATCCATCATTTACAGAGTTTTTGGGGGAAAAGAAGCAAGAAGTTTCCTCATCTCTTGACTGACTGCGTGATTTTTCACACTCGGACAACTTCCCATCCTCATCAACAGGAGAAGCACTTTCTCCGCAACCAAAAACCATAAGTCTTTTGTACTTTCCCCTTTTATCTCAGATTATTCCTAAAGCTAGAGAAAAGAATTTTCCCAGCCTATATCAAAGTAAACGGAAAAATAGGATTATTTGCTGTCTACATTTATACCTAAACCTATGTAGTTGGAGAAAAGTAAAAGGGTTGATTTGATCCCAGTTAATAGGCTGGGGCTAAAAACTTTCCCCCATCAATCATCAAAATGAGTCAATCTTTTCTTTCTTGTTCAAACAAGCTTTTGGAGTATTTATTTGCTTACTTTTTTTATTTTTGTTTGAATTACAGAACCGTTAAATTGATATTTTATTAGGTAAGATTTTAGTAGATACAAACAAGCGTATTATCAATCATTCATCCTAACTAGTAAACTTTTGGAAAGGGTTTGTAAAATATATTCCTACTATATAATTCCACTAATAAAATTATCCAATAATAATATTACATCTTTAGTAAGTAAGCTATTTTTAGCACATTTTGTTTCATGATAATGATAATATTAATGCATTTATAAAAGTCAATTTAGAAAACTGCAAGGAGAGCAAATACTCCGTAAACTAGAGCACAGGGATAAGCCACCAGGGGCTGTTGTTGATGCATGTCTAAGGCTGTAACAAACAATTTTGAGGCTGATGTAGAACACCACAAAATAGAGCAAAGTGTGAGCACAGTTCCAATCACTCCCTGAAGTGAAAGCAGCAAATTGACGCCTGCCAGTCCCACCATCGGCAACAGACAATAGCCCAGCACAGAGACAACAATTCCTAACCCCACCCCCGCAACACTCATCATGTTCAGCAGAAAGTACATTGACAGGCATCCGATAACCCCAATTCCATAAATGTAACCAAAATGAACTTTCCCCGAAAGAAGAAGGATGAAACCAAATAGGACACAAAATACAACAGGTCCTGCTAAATCAGTATCTTGTAAAATGGCTGCATCCGTAGATCGAAATGGGTTTAGAACTGATCGGGTTTTCTCAATGATGTAGGCTGGATTTATTCCTAATTCTTCTAAAAGGGGGGCCTCTTCTTCAAAATTTGGGTCAAACTCTCCTCCCCCCGTAGGCACTGGAGTAGGCTGGGGTACATAATAGCTTGGTTGTCCACCTATTTAAAAAAAATTAACTCCTACGTAAGCTCGAAAGTAAGAATTGGATTTTTAGCTAATTATACCTGAGCTAAAGGCCCCTTGGCCTGTTGTGGCGTTGGGGTCGTAATACGGAGAGGCAGCAGCCGGAGACGACGACGTTTGTTGGGAATTGTAATCAAAGGACTCAAACTGCTGATCTTGGGCAAACGAATATGAAAATTCCCCACCCCCATAATTCGAAGAAGAGTAAAAGCTGTCGGCTGTGGCTCCCGTTGTCGTCGTCGGCCTTTTCCCTCCCCCGTAAGACATCTTCTGCTCAAATATCAAAAGTTTTACAAATTATTATTTTAATTTTATACACAATGAAGTTGCTAACCTTATCCAAGTAAAAGTTTGCTGAATTGTCTGTCAAAAAATTGTGAGTTGGCTAACTTGAAATTGAAAATTAGTTTTCGAGCGAGAATTGGATTCAATAGAAAAAGCGGGCCAACGGCTGCCAGTCCATCATTCACTCATTGCTCTCTGTCAAGATCTACGAAATTTTTAATGTTTACTGCAGTCGCTATTCAAATTATTTAATTTTCATATTGGTCAACTGATTTCTTCGTTCTAATCCCAACGAATTATCAATTCAATTAATAATTGGGAATTAGTATTAAAGGTAAGAAAGAGTTTACATTGTTTATTCATTGTTCATGCATAGTTAATTTAAGTTCATTCATATTATTTTAAGTCGCATGAAATTCAATTTTATTATAATATAGGCAATTAACCACTGGGGATGGCGTCTTCCGGGACGGTCGCCACAAGGACAAGGGCTGGGCGGACTCGGACAGTGTCAGGTCAGTCGGGGAATGGGGCCGACGGGAGTACAAGAACCAGTCGGATGGCGGTGTCCGTTGGAGGAGTGTCCGT
Source organism: Proisotoma minuta (assembly GCA_034698145.1). Lineage (NCBI taxonomy): Eukaryota > Metazoa > Arthropoda > Collembola > Entomobryomorpha > Isotomidae > Proisotoma > Proisotoma minuta. The sequence goes on along the minus strand of JAQIXN010000988.1, from coordinate 19,670 downwards.
GAAGTTGACGACAAATCGACGCTTACCGGCGCAACAATCCTTCATCGCAGATCTCTCCACGTACTCTCAAACAAATGAGAAACGAGAAGAACACAATGTATTTTATTTCGTCTTGCCAGATGGCCAAACTGAGGCTACATGCAGTCCAAATCTGATCACAATATTTACTGTAATAAAGCGTTTCTAAATTTTATTTAATTATTATAATTATTTGCATTATTATGTTATTTTTTTAGTATTCAAAGGAATCAGCAGATCTCTACTGTAAATGGATCAGTGAAAAAGAATGTTTAGAGTGCGAACCGGCAGCTGGAAATGTTTTTATTCTGGACCCTTTCTCTGGCCCATCATATGATTATTTGATCGCACTTAAAGATTCGAAAAAATGCCAGTGAGTATTAATAATAATTTAAGTATTAAGTGACCGATTATTATTGGTTAAATTATATTATAGGATAATGGGACCTCAAGTTCTAAAACATTTGATTAAAGAGATCAACAACCCAAACCCAACTGGACCTCTAAATATTGCTTCAAGCCCTTTCACATTGGGAATGAGAAATTTATTAATAAATATTTCTGGATCTCCGACCCGAAAAGTAAGCACAAATTAATTTTATCATTGTAATAATTAATTATTGTTATCAGGCTGAGCTCTCTCGAAAAGTTCAATTAATGGCTGGAGAAGTGACGCCACAATTGACAAGGGGTGTTACACATGTAGTGGCTGACAAAGTGCTGAAAGAAAAAGTTGTCGTCGCCTATAAATCAAACATTCCAGTAATGACTACTGAATGGGTTGATGTTGTTTATGAAGACAGCCAACACAGTTTAATTCATGCCACAGATTCAAAATATGCCAAGCACACTTGTAAAATATTTCATAATTTGGAAATATGCGTGTCACAAGTTCCTGCGACTTTGAAAAATGCCTTGCGAAAAGTTATTGACAGCAATGGTAAATACTTAACGTATCAATTTTTTTAAAATAAAACTATTATTAAATTTATTAACCTTAATGTATTTTTTGTCTAAAAAACATTTTTCAGGTGGAAAATACACAGCAGATCTTAAAAAATCTAATGATGTTTTAATAGTTTCAAAGCCAGAAGGAGATAAATACAGATATGCTCAGCAATGGAAAATTGTTTGTCTTTCTTCAGAGTGGATAGATTCATGCAAAACGGCTGGACATGTAGTAGCTTGGAAAGATTTCGAAATTGGCATTGAAAAAGACTCGAGATTAGCCGGAGGAGATACAACTGGAGGAAGTATTGACGGCAATGTGAAATCTTCCACACCACTCAACTCAATGCTGGTGCCCATCGATGGTAAGTATTTTTATGTAAATTTGATAATATATTCAAAGTGTAATATCCTAACCAAATTATTTTTATGATAATTTTTCAAGCAATGATTGGAGGTGAAAACAGCATGTTAAGCGGTATTTGCCATATACCTAGAACCGAAAACCGGAAAAATTCTACTGATGCATTATTAAAGCAAGCATCTGAATTGCTCAAAAAATCTGCCACAATGGCTCCATATCTGGATGGATGCAAGGTATAAAAAAATATTTAACATCTTCAATTCAATTACTTCAATAGATTTATTAATGACTCTAAATTCATTACAGATTTATATTAGCAAGTCTCAGAAAAGTGAAGAAATAAGAAAATTAGTTAATGGGTCAGGGGCAACTCGTCTTAGCTTAATAAATGAGAATGTTACTCATGTAATTGCTTTAGAGTCTGGACTTTTAGATGCTGAAGTGAAAATTTTAAGAGAACTTGAAGTCAGGTATATTATGAGAGATGACAAATAATTTTCGTTAGAGCTTGAACGTATTGCCTTCTATTTTAGACCCCAAATAGTCACGGGCTATTGGCTAATAGAATCTGCAAAGCAAGGAGGTGCTGCAGATGAATTTCTTTTCAAAGTCAATATTGGAGAAAATATTGGAGAAATAGAGTCAAGATCACGAGTTTTAAATACAATTACCTCTAATAATGGCAATTCTTTCCGGGAAATGCCCGAAAATGGACGCAGGGAAGATGATTCAGTGTTTGCAGTACCAAATTCAAAGAATAAAATATCAATTCCTTGTGAAAATCAAACGGTTCAAAACAAGAGCACATCAAGAGAAGGATTCGCGAGTAAATATCTTGACTTTGACATTGAAATCGAGATCGATGATGATGTTCGTGGAGGAATTCGCGTGCGTAATTCCTCTGCTGTAGCTGCAGATACTTCAAAAACGTTTGTTTTCAACGGTCTAAAGTTTAAGATATTTATGGATGATCCAGATGAAGAGAAAAACGCCAAGCTGGCGATAACCGAATATGGAGGAGAAATTAGTGACTGTAATGATTACACTATAGCTATTCTTTCTCCAATTTATCACAAAGACATGGAATTTATTCCCGGAGCAAAGTTAAGGACTAAGCACTGGCTGGTAAGATATATGTTATAAATTTGGTACATTTATTTACAATATTATTTTTTATTTTTATAGGATGATTGTATTGAAAAAGAAACCTTGTGCGAGGAACATTTCTGCTACACTCCCCTCCCTGAATTTCACGCCATGCTGGATGTTCTAGCTGGAGTAGTTGTCGCAATTTCTCAGTATACTTTAATAGAAAAGGACTACATTCAGACACTTATTACTGCAATGGGAGGTGTATACCAAGATGTGTTCGCCCGTAAAGATAATGCACAGGCCTCTCGGACGACACATTTGATTTGTGCATCAATTGGGAGCGAAAAATGCAATGCAGCCCAGAAATGGGGAACGCCTATTGCGGTTGCAGAATGGGTCGCAGAATGTTTCAAGAACCAGCAAAAAGTCTCAGTAGAAAATTTCCATCCCGCCATTTGGCTACAAAAATCGGATTCTGAGCCTGTAATTTATCCTTGTGATACTCCTGCAGGGGATAATTTGGGAAGATTTAGAGGAAATTTTAATCCAGAAGGCTATAACCCTGCAATTGTTGCAATGTCTGGAAACAATCCCAACAAAAATGGTACCGTAGCGCAAACCTTTTCTCCTATTCCATCCGCAGCAGCGGGTGCAAAGGGCGCAGGAGTATTTAAAACTCCTCTAAACAACTTGCCGGCAACGAGAGCACGACGAGAAAAAATTGAACCAGTTGCAATTGAAATGACGGACAGCTTTCTTGAATATTGTGAGGCACATAAAGATTCTCCTCTGCTTTCACCTGGTTATCATGCTTGGAGAGCCGAACAACCGGATCCCATTTTTTCTGAAGATGAAGATGATGGGAGTCATTGGGCAGGGAAAGAATATGGTTGGACTAGGGCACAGGCCAGAGCTCTTGATCGAGAAATGCGACTTCCGACCCCTCAATATAAAAGCCCAATTTTTCGTCCAATAGTAGGTAATAGGGATGTAGTTGCTAAAATAATGGACGCAGCTTGGGAAGATTTAGCACCGACATTACCACCTCAATATAGAGTAACCAACAAAACTATATTTCTTAGTACGTATTATTAATTAGTATATTAATCATATTTTTTATTACGTTTTTTTAGCCTCGTTCGCTTTCTCCGCCAGGAAATTTAGATACTGACGAATCAATTAATCCACCACAAGAAAAATCCGTTCCAAAACAAAATGTCAAAGCTGGGCAGAAACGAGGATCGGATTCATCTGTTGAGGAAGAAGAAGAAGCTGCTGCTGCTGCTGCTGCTATTGTTGAATCGGATGCATCGAAAACTGCTAATGATGTTGATGTATTTGCCTTCCCTAAACGTATAAAACGGTCTTCGGACCAAGAGGAAAATAACATTGTTAACAAAACGCGGGATAACAGTACTATTAACACTTCTACTACTTCTTTTCAAACCTCAGCAACATCATCAAGAAATGAATCTACCTCCGATAAGTCCGAAACAAGTATGGAAGAAAGTAACCGTGTTGAAGAGACTTCAAAAGCATCCAAATCAAAACAACTAAATGAAAAAAGAACTAGAAATCTCAGAAATTTGGCACAGTTGTTAGCTGCTAAAGACGAGTCAACAAATAAGAAGCTTCAACAAAAGCAAGAAATGATGCAGAAAAAGAATAATACAAGGCCACTTAACATTGATGAAGGTAGTCCAATTAGACCGGAAGAAATGGATGCACCCGAAGTGATTTGGGATGAAAATCACGTTAGAAATTCCTCAGGGACAGACACTACCAATAAGTCGGATGAAGACGACGAAGAAAGCAAGTTTGAAATTACTCCGCCTAATAAACCAGTCTTTATAATTTCTGGAGTAACGGAAGTCGTACGAATATAAGATTATTAAAATTATTCTAATACATCTATACCTTTAATGTTTATACTTTCTGTATTTTAGGTAAGACAATTACTAATTCAGCAAATAACAAAACTAGGAGGATCTGTTTCTAATTCCACGGGATTTGACTTGTCATCTTTTGGAATAATTGTAGACACATTGGCAAAGAGTGAAAAAGTTCTCTGCAGTATTGCTTCTGGGAAACCTCTTATAAGAAGTAGATATATGACTCTGTGTGAGGAAGCAGGGAAGTTTTTACAAGTAAGTTCATAATAATCATAATTTATAACATTTTACAAGAAAGTAAACCATTTTTTATTTTTGAAATTTCAGTTGCGTGAAGATCATGTATGGAATAAAGAAGTCGCAAGCTTAGAAAACAAGAGTCAACAAGAACAAGATATAGCGGACGCTGGATTTCATTGGCTCTGTCGAATACAGTCAACTCCTACCGATAAACCATTTAAAGATGAAAGATATTTCCTAAATGTCAAGAACAATAGAGCTGCTGCCTTCAGTGAATTGATAAAAGCGGGAGGTGGACAAGTCGCAATTCGAAAAGAAGATGCCAACGTGATAATATCTTCTCAACGCAATCCTCTTGCTTCGGACTTTGACCCACAAACTGGAATTCCAATTCAAACAATATATTATTTGAATAAGAAAATTATAGAATATTAATAAGGAGATGTAAACGTAAACGTAAATGTAAACATTACCTAAAAAAAGACTGACAAGTGGAGTTGCTTAAATTATTATAGGTAGCTTAAATATTTTGTACTACCGATTTGGCATTTCATTTGAATTTTACCCAGTAATAATAAATTAATTTTAAATGCAAATTCAAGTTGATAAATTAATGTTATGCAAAAACAAGCTTAAAGGAAAAGTTGAGCAAGCATTTTCATCATACCCAAGCCAAACTCGGTGGCTGCTGCTTCTCTTCCCTTCTCTCCGTAAAAATACCTCTTGCGAAAATTTCTCAAACAAAATTTCCCATTGTTAATTTGCAACACTACATGTTAGGGTTTTAAGGGGTAGAAAATGGTGGGGGTGACATTCTTTTATTGTTTTACTAATTACATTTACCCCCACCTGGGAATAATTCCAATGGTCACTTGAAATATTTCTTAAAATAGTAGGGGTAGAAAGATAGGTTAAAGAAGCCATCAAATTATAACTTTAAAGGTAAGCAAAAACATACATAATACATATTAATATTCAATTTTCAAAAATTTTATTTACAACTAATTTTAATATATTCGCAGATCGGTTGGCGAGATGACCTCAATCGAACTACCTCTACTATTAAGGACATGGCTGCTGGCGATGACGAGACTTCAGACTTGGACCAATAAATGGACTGGATTACTGGATATGCATTTGAAGGATGGAGTTTTCTAATTTTACTATTTTAAAATTGTCTTTAAAATGAATGCGAAATTGTTTTTTTTGTAATGTTTTATCTGTATCTAATTTTATTATTTCATAAAAAATAAGATTACAAAATGCATTCTATAACTAACAAAATTGTAGTAATAATTTATTTCAGTCAGTCAATGAATTTAGCCATTACGCGTCATTAAACTCTGGCTTGCTTAGGTCGTTTTTGGCACCCGTTGTTTCTTGTCCATGACGAGTTGAAAGTTCATTGAATTTTGCGAGTAATTCTTGGGCATCATTTCGTACTTTCACTTCTTCGCTTTCTTCTTTGCTCTCTCCTGAGATAATACATTATACAATCTTATAATAGTAATTAAATATTCATAAATAATAAGTATTCATAAATACGTACCAAGTACAAAGCCACTATTGTCCTCCCCTTCGCCCATAGTAGACGAGGCATTTTCATCCGTCTCGGACTCCGTGGTATCCGTCTCGTCCATGTCCGATGACCAACAATGCTCTTCAATAGTTATCTTTGGGATCATCTTTCCATTGTTAGAGTTTGATCTGGATCTCACTCTTGGAGAAGCTTTAGAGAAGCTGACCCTTCTTTTGAATTCCTTCTTTCCTTTGTTCTTCTTGTTCTCGTGTTGAGGACTCAGGGCTGGGGTTGAGATTGTCGCAATGGATTTGTAAAATAGCTCGAAATCACTTTGCAAATGTTTGAGAGATCCACCTCCGCTGCCTCCACCCGAAGAACTGGCTTCATTGTCCGTGGAACAAGAGGAGGGCTTGTTGTTGGAAGACTCTGCGGCAGCCCCACTCAGTCTTCTCTGTGCCTTCTTGATATGTCTTTTGGTAACTGGAGTAGAACATTGACCTGGAGAACGGTCGAAATTTTGGGCAGAGTTGTTTCGACCACTTTTGTTGACATATCCACCAGGAAATAGGAGACTTTGTTGGAATTTTGGATTGGAAAATATCAGCGCAGACTGATAAAGTTGGACGTAAAACTGGAAAAATTCGTTGTCGTATTGCAGAGGACCACAAGTGGAAAATGGGTGAGTGGGTGTGGTCTTTTTATTACTGCTGGAGAAACTGCTGCTCGATTTTGTCGGTTTGTTCTTTTTCATCTTGGGAACTTTAAGTGTAATGTTGGGAAAATTTGTGGGGTTCGACATTTTTGAAAATTCCTATTTTATTTCAAGTTTGAAAAAATATTTTATTTGTTTTTGTTGTGCAGCGTAGAAAAGCTTTCTCTTTTTTTTTTAAATCGCATAATCCTTTGTCTCACATTCTCTCAACTTAAGATTAGTAATCAAATAAGAGATATAATTTATGCATGAGATGAAAAATACATAAACAATTTATTAATTGACATTAATTGAGATTGAGAACAGTCTAATTATTTGATTTTCTTCAGTTTGTCTCCGAAAGCGTTCCATCCTCTTTTTCTAAACAATTCTGCAATTGTTTCCCATTGATCCTTTTTATGGCTGAGAATCCCCCGACCAACAATTATCACATCCGCCCCTCTTTCCAAAATTGCGTCCTCCACAGAGTTGTATTGTTGTCCCAAACCATCCCCCGAGGCCCCACGTTCCAACGAAACGCCCGGAGTGAATTGCAGATAGCAAGACGAAGACCCTTCAATAATTTCCGGGTCAGGAGATTGCGACACGAAACCTGCCACGACTTTGGGGTATTTGGGGTCTTGGCCCATTTTGTAAATTAGCTGTTTGTAGCCTGGAAGTTGAGTGGGAATGTTTTGCTCTGAGCTCATTTCTGCAATGAGAACTGCCCCCATATTTGCGCCAAATTGTTCTACGGCTGCTAAAATTCCTGGTCCTGAAATCCCGTGAATGGTGACAAGATCTGCCCATTTGCATATTTCGAATGGTTTTGATTCCAATTGCTTTTTACTTGTTGATCCAATGTCCCCAAACTTTCGATCTTCCATTATGAGAAAGTTGTGCTTTTGAGAAAGAGCTTTAGAGAAAAAAAAAGATTATTTCGTTTCACAAAAATGCAGAAATAAAAACCTTTTAATTTTTCGCAAAATTCGGTGATAACTTTAATCCCTTTTAAGCCAATTGCATCCACATGAGTTTTCACCAAACAAATCTTTCCTCCGACAAGATCTACTGCTTCCAGAACATCTTCCCATTTATCCAAGTCTACAGAAAGACACAAGTTTGTGCTTTTCTTTCTCATAATGTTGACCAATTTTACAGAAACTGGGCAACTTAATCTCTTTTCCAGCTTGGAAAATATTATGTCGTCAAGAATAGGGTCAAAGATCTGGTTTTCATCCAAATAAGTAACAACTCTCCTATGATCCTCGGGAGTAATGAGGCCGTGAGAAAGAAGGACTGTTATCATATTTTCCATTGTTATAAGAGCCTTCATTGTTATCTTGTTCTTTTCAAGAAGCTGTTTCGCCCCTTGACCCCTGTCCAAAATCACGATGGCTTCATCAACCAAGAGACCGTTATCCCTTAAGGTATCTGCAGTTTCGATAACAGAACCACCACTGGTAACAACATCTTCAATTACCAAACATTTTTGCCCACAAGAAAATTCTCCTTCCAGAAGTTTGCCTGTGCCGTAGGATTTTTGTTCTTTTCTAGAAAATCGAAATGTCTTGAGTCGGGAAAAATTTTTTAAAAGCTAATTTTGTCTGTATATGTATATATATACCTTTTCAAAATCATTGGGACGTCATGTTCTACTGAGACAATGGACGCCACTGGCAAAGCAGTATAAGGGACGCCACAAATAAGATCCGGAGACCTCAATTTTACCTCTTCTCCTACAAGCTCACTGATCGATCTCTGCAAAAATTCAAAGTTATTCACCTATGCTACTTCAATTTTATTTTATTGTTTGGAACTTGATCTTACCAAAATTTTAGGATGAGCTACGATAACCCTCAAGTCAAAATACACCGGACTTGTCAGTCCCGATTTCAAAGTGAAGCTTCCGAATTTCAAGCCTTTTACTTTAAACAGTTCGAGAATTACAGTCTCCAAAGTTTTAGATGACATTTTTGCAAAGGCTTTGCTGAAAATTAAATATCCTTGTGTAAAAAATCTTAAAGATGCTTAAACGTGACTAATGCCAACACGTAGTTATACATAAATGTTCATTAACGGTCAATATAATGAAACACAAGGTGAAGGGTGTACTTTGGGAGGCTGGTTTGTCTCATCTTAAAGCATTTAAGACGAAGAATTCTTTAAACAGTAGAAACTAAATGCCATGATGCAAAGTAGCAAATTACACACTTATATTTAATCAAGTTGATAAAATTCGTTTATGTATTCCGTTCAAAAGGTACAAATTCTCATAGATTGTATTGATTTGCGACATTTTTAGATTCTTCATTATTGCATTCAATTGAGATTCGCGAATTTTCATGTTATAAATTAACTGACTATATTTTCAAATCAGACTAAAAATTAAAGCATTAATACAAATATGAACGTCACAATTAACAAAAAGCTCTAAAACAACGTAAGAAATGCAAGATATACACAATAATTACTATTATGGCAGCATATTTGGTAACAAATAATACAAATTATTTTGTGGTTGTGGTAAAAATTATTTAGGTAATATTATGGCACGTGAGTCGTATTGTTGCATGAAGATCCATTGATAAAAATTCATAAAATTCAGTCAAAAAAGTTCATGATGTCAGTTAACAACTTGAATTATTCAGTCAGCTTCATCTTCCACGGCTCCATTTGGTTTAGGACCACAAGGTCTCCGAAATTCTTGACCTCGTTCGTGAATCCATTTATTGGCCACTGAAATAGTGCGAAATGTTTACATATAGTTAGAAACACTTGACTAATTATAATTATAAAGACTTTAAATACCCACCCCATTTGCTTCCCAGCAAAACTGGACATGCAGCATGACGAGTGGACACATCTCCTGAATTTATCAAATTGATTAATTAAGGAGAAACGTCGTGAGAAATTTCTTTTACCTGTCCCATCTTCCAAAAGATTGTACCAAAAAGCTGCCCCCCTTTCCACGGGGTAGAGGGTGAGACCAAGTGAAGGGAACACTGTGGCCCCACCTCCTCTTACCCCCGTCATATAAATTAGATAGGTTGCGATTCGATTTCCTGTACCAAGACCTTTGAAGGCGTCTTTTTCATCCCTCTGTATAAACATGTAAAAATAACTATTAATTGGTACATATTAAAAGAGATAGTACATAATATTATGTTATCATATTTGAAAAAAATACTGACCCTTGCAAAATCGAAATGAGGTTCATACATCCTATAATAAACAGAAAATATATAATTTCGAAATGAATATTTTATTTTCCGTGTGAAGTAAACACAAACCCTCCTAATCCATAGTTGACCACTTGAAGTTCTTCTGCAGTCTCCATGTCCAATCCAGTGATGGCTCCAATGCGTTTATTGACAGCCTCCACTGCAGAGTGATCTTCTCCCTTTAGCCATGATGATTTGCTGATTCGATATTGTGCAGTGACCAATTCTCCGGTCGCATGGTCATGTACCGTGGCTCTTTTAAACTTTTTTTTTTAATTTGAAGTATTAAAAGCATTTTCTCTATTGTTAATATATATCAAACAAACCTTAGGTCTGGCCAACTCCTTTACAATTTTTATTTCTTTTTCTGTAATAATGTCGTGATAAATCCAGATTTTGGGCTTGTTGTAAACCACTTCTTCTTTAATTGGACCAATTCTGAGATAAGGGTTGTTCCCATGATGGTATCGACACCTGACATTGTATTGGATCTTTTGATGTTCTCCTCGACAAAGAGCTTCGTACTTTGCCTTTTCCCAGCCAACTTTGTTCTCACGCCTTTCCCTTATAGTGAAAGTCTGCACAAAATATAATATTTATAAGAAAGTATATAGTTATTATCATAAAACCAAACTTCACAAAATCAATAAAAACAAAAATTTACATACAGAAAGAGAATCGCAAAAAGAAAGCTATGTAAATATATTATGAAAAATAGTGGATGCATATAAAATCAAATCGCTCAACTACTGAGAAATACGTAAAACATCTAATAAATACATTTGTTATCTTTGATATTAGAATCCCCTTCGAATGAAGGTCACCCAAATCTCCCTTTTCCTGCAGCACATTAAAAGCAAAATGTCACATTAGATAATATAACGTGAGCAAATACAATAAAAAGAAGAAATTGATGACATATATTTAATAAGAAATCGTAAATCAATACCCGATCACTTAGCCCTCCATCTTCCCCCTTTTTCTCGTCAATCATTCTTTTGTAGTGGTCGATATTTCCAGCTGCCCTTGGATGATCAGGATGAACTCTAAGTAGCTGTTGTGTCAGTTGAATGGCACTTTGAAGCTCTCCCTTTTGATAGGTTGAAAATGCAAGATATTCCAAAATATCGGATTCAGATGCAGCTCTATATTGGGCGTTGAATTCACTGGAATTATGTTTCTCTTCATTGTGTTTCGTCAGTGCTTCATGCATCCATAAAATTGTGTGGTCAAAATCTCCCTGATTATAACTCTGTCGTCCAAGCTCAAAGAGATCTTCTGCGTTGAGTTTGTCTGAGCAACAAAATCCATTGAGCTCCCCTCGAGCAATATCTGCCGTCTCAAGTTGATAAGTGTCTTGAAGCCTTGTTATCGCCACTGCAGCACCATTCAAATCTTCGTTTACTGGAAACTTGTTATTATTCCTAAGACTTTGAAGTGTGGTTGTAAGATCTATAAAAGAATTTAAGACTTTCTCTCAAATCTTTATAAATAATCTTAAATAATATATCTATGTACACACCTTGGACATTGTATTTCTGTTCTGAGATATTGATAAGATCATCCAAATCAATGGTCAATCCTTTGACGAGTAAAAACGCATTTATTGGATTGCTGATGACCTCATGATGGTCTTTCTTGCCCCTTTCTACATAAGGGTGCAACCGTCTTCTGATTTCACCCAGCCTAATCTCCTCTTTGGCTAGGTAAACCTCAAATGCTTCGATAACTGATTCTTGTGTTGGAAATAGGGCTTCAAGGTCCACTTGAGCAGTGAACATTTCTCCGGATATGAAGACATGGTTGTTAAATGCCAAAAAGGCAACAAAAACGTTGAGGAAATTTAATGTCATATCTTCTCCCAAGATTCGAATATTATAATGCAATGAAACTTTGCTAACTATTCATCCATCCATGTCAGTGAACAAAAAATTATTTCAGTTCGCTGTCTGTCACAGATCACGAATTTATTTGGCTGAAGAATAATTGTATGTATGTATGTAGCGGAAATTGTCGCTTTGATGACTTAACTTGAACTGATGACAATTTTCATAAAAAGTAAAGTTACAAGATTACATACATATTTTTCGAGTCACTGGGTTGAGCTTTGAGCTTATCGGTCAATGCTTTACTTATTTCTTGGCTCGACTTTTTATTCACGAGATTGCGATTAATTCTGGTTTATCCATTAAATAAAGTGAATGAATGCAAATGTGATTTCCTTGTTTATTTACTTACTTAACTTAAGGAAGGTGTTATTTTCACTTCTTTTACAAATGACAAGTAAAATGAAATGAAGAGTTTTGTGCAGTTATCTTCTTTCTTTCGTGGCTTGAATTCTTATTTCTTGTTGAATAATGTCTGAAATGCTTTATGCATATAAAGATTAAATGAAGGAAGGGTTACGACTGCTTTAAAACACTCCAGTTTCACTCTTTAACTTGTCCACTAAAAAGGAAATGTTATATTCACACTAAAATTTTATTTATACAGATTTGTATTTCTAGCATGTATGTATATGTAAGAGTGTATACCAAAATCCATGAGGGTTAGAACTTTTGATTGTATATCTTTCTTGCATAGCTTTCATTCTTCGTATTGAAGCGTTTGTTTGAGATCAACTCCTTTTTTCTGGATCCTTCATTTTGTGTCTGAGAAAATTGAGACATTCTCAATAATTACAGATATGCAGTTAAATGAGCAAGCAAATTGTATCATGTTTCCCATACTTCTTTCGTTTCAACAAATAAACTGACCTTCACTAAACACAAAGCTAACTACTTGGACTTTATTTGCATATGAACGAAATAGCTATCTGAATGTCTACCAATGCGATTAGTCATTTTAATGAATAGTTTGTTCTTGGGCGTTGATAAAAATTAACTAAAATGTCGGAATACTCAAAAATTGAAGAACTGCTTTCTTGTCCCGTTTGTCAAGACGTTTCAACCCCTCCAATTTACCAATGCCAAAATGGTCACATTATTTGCTCAAGGTATTACAATTTGTTTTATATAAAAAACACCTGATAAAACAATAATTGTTGCAATTTGTCAAAGTTGTTCCCAGCAGCTCCCGTCCTCTCTCTGCCCAACTTGTCGAGTTCCGCTACTCCACCAAAATATAAGGGCCCTTATGTTGGAACAAATGGCAGAATTTGTGGAAGTCACTTGCAAAAATAGCAAAAAAGGGTGCGACGCTAAAATGAAATTTATAGATTTCACGAGTCATATCTGTTCATTTGAGTAAGACCAATGTTTCTTTTGAAATTAATATATTTTCTTTCTCATCATCATTTACTTTATCTATTATAAATAGATCGGTTAAATGGTGCCAATTGCTAGGATGTAAATGTGAGGAAGACGTTCTTTTGCAAGAATTAGCTGAACATGTAGCTTTAACTGACGCCAAACACGTTCATGGGATTCTGCCAAAGCTCGTGTCCCCTTCAGAGGTGTCATTTGATATTACACAAACCATTCCTATTCCTAATCCTACAATGAAAATGATTTGGGAACCTTTTTTCATTCATGATGAGAAAGCAAACAAAATATTTGTCATTTGCTCAAAATTCGATGAACAATTGCTTCAATGGAGATGCGTTGAGATTATCAAGACATCAACCGAGGAAAAAGTTGAAGATTTGGAGGACAAGAATATTAAAATAAGCAATAAGCTTAATGTAGCCATAAAGCTGTCCCTTGGTCAAGATGACCAATTTCCAGAATACAATTGGACAGGCCCAATAATCCCCGTTATAGACTTGCGAAAGAGTAGCAATTTGTGCGACACATCTTTCAATATACCTGTTCAAGCTCTTTCCAGTTTCATAAAGAAAGCAAAGGAATCAAAGCAATCTACTTTCACTCTCCAACTAAAATTAAATCTCTTGGAAAATTACTCATCAGTTATAGTAGATGCTTCACCAAAACAAGATTTAATCTTAGAATGGAAGATGTACAGACAATGCCATAACCCAAGATCAACACTTGCCCCACGGTCTCAAAATTTTGTTGGCGTATACTGTGATAATCCTAGATGCCCAAAAGAAAATCATATACAAGGAATTCGTTACATGTGCCTGGAGTGTAGGGACTCTGTAGTAGATTTGTGCGAAGATTGTGTTGCAACTAGTGGACCCTTTGGTCAACATGAAATAAATCATATTACAGTCCGAATGGTCCACATTGCCCAATTTCCGGACCTCAGTCAATTTAATCACGAAACAACTTTTGGGGAGAATTCTTCAATAATCATTGGCAGGACTGATAGAATCCAACAAGGTTACGGGGCTCGAAATATTCACGAAGGCGTCCAATGCGACGCATGTGGGATGAACCCCATTATTGGGGTGCGTTACAAATGCAGCTGCTGTAATGATATTGATCTCTGTGAAAAATGTGAGGCTGCAAATATTCATAGCCAACACTGGCTTCTAAGAGTTGTGGAACATGATCCCATAAAGTTTTTTGAGATGGATTTCAGACGACTGCTTGATGAGTAATACACATGTCTTAATAATTATTATTATGAGTATTTAATTTTTTTAATCTTAAAAGCTATTTGATCTAATATATATTTTAACGATTTATTGGTTTTTCATTTTTTATGCAAATTAAATTAAACATTTTTAAATGTATGGTAGGTTAAAATTTAACCGTTAAATAGTTTAGTTACATGAAATTGTCATACAAAATGTGAGCTTAAAATAAAACATTTCGTTCCTTATTTTTTTGTCATAAATATTTGTATTTGCATTACATACATTATTTCTCTTGACATATAAAATTTATGAGAGAAGACGTCGTCTGCAGAGAAATTGTAATAAAGCTTTAATGAAAACTGACTGGACGGCAGTATTTAAAGTTTGAAGTTGAACACATTTAAAAAATTGCATTGTCATTAATTAGCTTCATCAGATCTCCACTGAAGGGTTTCGATATGGGAGTGATTGGACGCTGTGGGGAGTGACCGGTCGACTTCCAGCCATTGATTGTGTTGCAAGAGATGCCATTGTTCCCATCTGAAAAGTGTCAGTATATAGGGTTGATAAATTAATTAAATATGCATTTATGCATACCCTAAGATGTGCCAAATCCTCCAACTTTGTCAAATCTGACAATTCTAAAAACAGGGAATAAACGGCTGCCCACCCCAAGAAATTGAAGATTGTAAAAACAATCCATAACAAGCAAGTGGTAATATTGTAAAGAAAAATCATGTCATTTAAAGTTGCTCCAAAGATTAAAGCAAAAAATCTCCACACTGCAAAGAACAACATGCAAACAAGCCACGGGATCATTTTCCGCTCGTGTTCTTGTCTTAAAGCTTGGATGAGTTGAATTGTGGTTACAAACAAAGCCAGTCCTCCCATCATTGAAAATACAGGGATTGTTATCAGCATGTTTCGAACTAAAATTAATTTTAATATGTAAAACGTCATGATCTACATAAAATAAACTAATATATTACCATGTTTGTTCCCGACATAAACAAAATCAAACGAGATGAGGTAGTAGCCATAATGGGTGGTTCCAGGGGTGGCTTCACTCAAACAGTAAATATCAAAACAAGACATGCCAATGGTGAAAAGGCTTAGGAACTGCATATTATACAAAAATGCAAATCTTAGATACTTAAATATAGCTCAAAAGTTGTTTTTTGATTAACTTACAAATGAATAGATTGATGTATACAGACTCAACTTTTGCACATCATATCCAAATACTTCCTGCGTTATCAATGGCTTCTTGTACCAAGGGACTACCACTGACCTTGTAGATCTTAGCCCCGTCCCCACTGACCTCACCGAATGGATCGAATGGGAGTAAATTGACGCGGTGCCTACTGATGGGGGTCGCTTCATCTTTCACTCCCAAGCAGGAAAATATTATTTCCGGCAGTTATTTATCCAAATATGGCACTAAAGAATTGTATGCAGTAAAGTACAAGCTACTTTCTATCCAATAAGCCTCTGAATGCAGTCTCAAATCTACTTTCACTGGAGAAAATAAAATTTTCTCAAAAAACGGATCCACACCTGTCAGCTATTCTTTTCCAGTTTGTTGTGCTTTTACTAACGGATTACTCATTCATAGGTAGCACAATGCGTTTTTTAGCTTTAGGCTCTATTGTTGAGGTGAATATAAGGAGGGGCTTGTTGCATTAGAGGAATTACGTAACATTACAGTTTTTTGTCACAAGGTGTATAGTGTATGAGCCATTGTTTGTAAAGTTTGAAAAATGAAACCGATGTTTACGAAATGGAAAGTTTTTCGTTTTTATTATTAAAAGCAGTAAGAAAATGTAACACATTTAAGAAGTTATCTTTAAAGATTGGATGCATGCGAGAGCGGCTTCTTGTTCAGCATGTTTTCTACTCTTGGCCCACAAATCCGACATGAATTTCCTGTCACCAACTTCAACCATGGAATGAAATTTCTTATCTGATAACTCTGTAGTGTATTTGGGTAATTTTTTAAAGCCTTCAATTCTTGACCATCTTACTAGAACTGTCTTTGGTAACTTTTCATGGGTGTAGTGTCCTCGGATAAATTTGCAGTCAGGTACAACAGTTATTGAGCTATCAATGAGCGTGCCTAATTTAATTTTTTTGGGGTCGCTCCCTTTCTCGTCACATTCGTCCATCTGAGAAGTCTGTAACCTCCGTTTTCTTTTGAATTCGTCCCATTCGAGTTTCTTTTCTTTATAAAAGTCTTGAAGGTTCCACATTTCGCTGATAAATCAAGGAACCAAATTAACGATTGATTGCTTTAAAAAAAGAATATAATACCATAAGTCTTCTATCGCCATTGCATTTGATCTAAAATGTCTTCCTCTTGGCGTTTCCTGTAGTTCTCTCAGGATACCTTGTATTGTGTACTTTGTATTGGAGAATGGATTGTTTGTTAGCACCGAATTTTTCAAATATTCTTGAATAACTAGATCCATATCTAGTTTCCCTTCTTTTCTAAAAATTGAAACATTATATTCTCCAGCACGAGCAAGCATTACGCTTGAGGCTCCACTATCTTCTTTAAATTTGAGGATATCTTCGTAACAATTAATCTCTTTCGATCCACCACTTGAAATACAAAGAAAAACTATATAAATACAAGTATTTGGTTATACATATTATAATAGAGCAATAATTACTTTGCGATTATAGGTATGTCCAATTTTTCTGCAATAGTTTTGATAAAATCATTTCGGTTGCTGTGTCTTGGTCTTTCACTGATTGTCCTTCCATGAATGGCCAATGCAGAGACGCCACAAGATTGAATCAACAATGCGAGTTCTGTAGTTTCTTCAATTGTTGGAAGCACTCTGATTTTGCAAGTTACGGGAATCTTTGCATTTTGAACCAACGTTGTGAGAATTGCTTTAATTTTCTCAGGTTTCTTTAGCAGAGCCGCACCCATTCCGCCTTTAACCGAAAATTCTTTAGGACATCCCATATTCACGTCTATCCCGGAAACATCATCTTGTCTATCAAAACCCACATTTAATTAGTATTAATTTAAACCTTTTAGACCAAATGATTTTAAAATTATAACCCACACTTTTTCAAGAACCTTGAGGGCCCTTTCAGGATCGCTTGTCCCAATTTGCAAAATCACTCTGGATTTCTCCTCGTCATTGGTACTAAAAATAACTGCACCATCCAACTGGTCAATATATTCAACCTGATTCAACATTTCTGAAATTAATGACAACTTTTTGTTATTTAACTAATCATTATTTGACTTCATGATTTTGTACTAACCATTTTTTACTCGATCTGACCTTAATATTCTCCAATCTATGACCTCTTCTGAATAAACCAAATCCGCGCCGTAAGATAAGGCAAGAAGCCGAGTGGCCAGTGTCCCTATTTTGACCATGGGGGCCAAAATTATCTTGTTTGCGTAATGGGAACAGTTTTTTGCAGACATTTCAAAGAAAGTTTACTACACGTGTTTTCACTGTGAAAGAAAGTGAATTTACGAGCGATTGTCCAATTTTATTGTCCACGGGAATTTGAGACAAATCCACAATTTTTGTCCCATCTTGTTGAAAACAAAATTATCGTTGAACCTATTTACTTTATTTGCTTGGACAGGTCCACGGGCACTCATGATAAAGTAAATTAATATTGATTGATTACAAGATGTACTTAAATTGTTAATTGATAAAGACGACACGAAATTGCTATAAAAAGAGTTGGAAATGGGAATGGCATTTGCATTTTTGTAATTGATTCTGGACGCTGCTTTTAAAATGGCTAAATTCTTTACGTTCTGCCTTCTTGGTATGCAAAAATAATGAACAATTAAAAATTACTTCAATCGCTTTACATTTGTGTAGTGGCTTTGTTCATGACGACATGGGGACAACCGTGGGTGCCCTCACCGAGGCCCGAAGGTCAATTTACATTTCTTGTTGTCAATTTTCTTTTCGTGTTATTCTCAAAATGATAAATGCTAATTTTCAGATTGGTGGATGGACAGACACGCACAATTTGTTCGAACGTCTCAACAAAATGAACATCCGAGCTATATTTTTAGGATCCTCTGTTGTTGAATATTGGAGTAGCACTGGTATTTTTTAATAATGCTTTTCTTGAAGATCCTATTTGAATAATTACTACTACATTATTTGTTTTTAAATTAATTTAAATATACTAGCCCTGACTATCTGGAATGAGAAATACAGTCCTGTTGGAGCAGTTAATTACGGTATCGGAGGAGACAGGTAGGGAAATGCTAGACTAATTAGTAATTACACATTTTTTAACAATAATTTTGATTATCAAAACATGTAGAATCGAACACTGTCTATGGCGTGTGGTTAATGGAGAGCTAGAAAATGTCAACCCACGCCTACTGGTACTTTATTGCGGATCGAACAATATCGGCCCCACTCCAAACCCTGATGACATTGTCCGTGGAATTTCAACAACAATTAATGAAATCCACGCCAGACTTCCAAACACTACAATACTTTATGTCCCTCTTTTTCCACGAGCAGACATTTCGCCTATTATGGATACATTCCAGAAGCTTGCGAGCGTTAACGATCAAGTCCAAGCTATCCACGGAGATCAAGAAAAGACCAGAATTTTTAGCATGTTTGATGATTTCATTATATCTTGGGGTGAAATTGACAGAGCATTTTATGTTTCTGATGGCCTTCATTTTAATTTTGATGGATATCAACATTGGGACAATTTATGGAGTGCAACTTTCTTTGAGCTTTTAAATGGAAAATAAATTTAAAAAAAACATATTGAATGAGCATTTTATTCTTATATTGTATACGGTTTATTGGGTACACTACTCTGACAATTTTGAAATTATTTAGGGCTACATCAAAAAAAGGACGTCAAATATCTATCATTGTACGATTGAAGTTGACAGCTACAAATCTAGGCCTTGATTTGTATGATTGATTGGAAAGATATATGCATTGCAATGGAATTATTTAAGTTTATTTTGTAAGTATGTATAAGTCAGTCATGATAAGGTATAATAAACCGTTGTAAACGCACGTAACGATGGGGCGAAGCGACCATTTGTCGACTTTCGAACAAGATTTCACTAGTTTTTGACAAATCTCAAATTGCCCCGTTTATACGACCACACCCACATGGGTGGTTCAAAACAAGTATTTTAGGTGTAGGTCAATTCCCCACATAATT
>JAQIXN010000987.1:0-24647 GCA_034698145.1 Proisotoma minuta | reverse complement strand
CTACAATATGTACAGGGTTGCGAATTTAATATTGTAAAAGTGGGATAATGTTATGCTATATTCGCGATTGCAAACATAAACATATTTTAACGATTTTACCTTTTTAGCCTGCTCAGCTAAAATCGGGAAAAATTATTTTTGGCATTGCTGTTTTTGTCCAAATTTTCCAGAATTTGGTCAATTTTACAATACCTGAGATAGCCAGCCTAAAATTTGAAAAAATGTTTTAATGTTTGCCACACAACAAAGCAAATAATTTTTTCACAATATTTCGCACATTTACATCCTCATATCTCATGAAATTTTACTCCAAAATTATTTTAAATTCACCCTCAGTCCCAATCCAATCTTTCAAAAAGTCCAAAACCACATCCAATTCACAACCACCTTATAAACTATATACAGGGTGTCCAAAAACTAACCTCATCCATTCAATTTGCAATCCCTACATTTATTCATAAGAATAGCTCAAAGTTCAGCAGCCAGTGCAATGCAATCCTACTCAAAAATTGTGTACAGGGTGTCTCAAATTTACTCCAACCTTTCATAAATTTTGACCCCACCCCGTACGTTTCCCCACATTAGGTTGAGATTAGGTGAAAGTTGTTCGTGACTGGGAAACATTTCACTCATCGATTTGCGATTACGCAGAGGTCAACTTTGGCTACAAAACTTTCTCCAACTTTCTCCAAAGGAGATTTTAATTACTATTTACTCCCATATAATTATTATGCAAAGGAGCTACGATATGTGAACATATGCATATGTCTGTCTGTCATTTTGATGATTTTTCTTGATTTTTCCAGATTTTTCTGAACGATTAATATTGAGCAAAGTAGCAGAATTTTAGCAGAACTGATAAATCCCATTTTATTTCTAAAAAGTACCGATCTTTATAGAAACTGTACAATTTGTTCGTCACAAGGACATGACGAAATAGACAAGGTCATTCGAGAAAAACAATTTTTCGAAAAAGCCAAATTTACCTAGAAACTTATCAATTAGCATATATCGTTTGTATTTTATGGTCCAATTGACAAAAAATGAAATGTTTTGCAATAAATGTGTCAAATTTAACGAAAAATGAATTTTTGAAAATTTGCCTCACATTCCAGACATGATTTTTATGCAGTGGCAGCAATATTTTGACCTCAAAACAGATCAAAGATGCCAAAATATGAGATGTCATACCAAAATTTTCCACTACATTATTACATTTTTACCGCTACTTAATTATTTAGACATACAATACATAAACCCAAAACTTACCTTGATTGGTTATTATTACGAGGAGAAAGAAGGGGACCCTGGACATCCAATGAAGACCGTCCGGAACAATCATTTTGGATGATTGCTTTTCAATTTCGTCCAAATTTCCCCAATTTTACATCACAAATCTGAAAATTTCAACAAATTTAGAGAGTTAGATATTTTACAGTTTGAGTTTTAAATGCTATGACAACAAAATTATGATTCCAGCCACAAATTTTAAAATTACAGATTAAAATTGGTGCATATACCTTTTTTTCTTAAGCCTCTTTTCAAATTCAAATCCACATTTCCATATTCCATACCGATTAATTAATAACTAAGCAACTAAAGTTTTTTCCCTCAAAAGAAATGCCAAATTGTTGCTTTTTCCTTGAAACAAAAGATGAAAGAAAGTTGGGGAAAGTTTTATGCGGTAATTGAATAAATTCATTTCTTTTCCATGAATAACTTTAGCTTTAACTTTCTCTGATCAACGGAAAAGAAAGTTGGAGTTTTTGTTGCAGCACAATCAATCGATTTTACTAACTAACTTTTTCTAGATTTTCTGTCTGTCTGTCTGTCTGTCTGTCTGTCTGTCTGTCTGTCTTTCTGACAGTTTTAAAAATATCCACAAGAGACAGACAGACAGACAGACAGACAGAGAGACAGACAGACAGACAAAGAGGCAATGAGAAATCACAACTAACAATAACCAAGAGAAACATAAAGTCATAAAAAATCAAGGTCCAAAAAAGATAGAATTCAGAAAATATGACAGAAGCGGACAAATTGACAGGAAAACTGTCAAAAAGACATACATAAAGACAGAAAAAGACAAATACTAACAGAAAGAAATATAGAAAAATTGACAGATCAACCACAAAATTGCCCAAAACCCAAACTTAAACAACCAATCATCATTTCACACCTCGATTAAACCCATTTCCACCTTCAGCCTTTGATTAAAATTTATGGGACCTTGATACCTCTTCTCTACAAAAGTTGGTTGAGGCTTCAGCTTTTAATTACAATTTGAAGATAAGATTTAGATTAATCTTGCAGTAAGTAAGCTTCAGACAGATTTAAGAGTTGATCTAAAACTTTAGCCTAATAATTCAATCCACGTCAATAAATATTTTCTAAAGAAAATCCTTAATTAGGACGTTTATTCAAGACATTTATTAAATTTGATATTCATTCGAATGGAATAATGAGGGAAATTCTCACCTTACTCACAAATTAAAATTTATTTACGCAAATGATAACAATTTTGAAGATTTGTGACTTTTTAGCAAAAATTGGAATTTAAAACGTATACAAATTAAAGTTTTTAATTCAAAAAGTTGCAGTCGGAATTTAAAATTTGCTAACCGTGTTTTTCAGAATTAATTTGGGAACATTTTTGTGAAATTGTGTGAATTTTCAATGATTTTTAGATTTTTTGTAGTGTTTTTTGAAAAAATCCTATTTTTTGTCCTTTATTTCGTGATTTTACACGTTTTCATCCAATAAATTAAAATTGTTTGACACATTACAATTAGCATTTGTACCATATTTGCAAATTTTTCCAAAATATCAGGTTTTTCGCAAAATCCGTGATATTAAAAAAGGAAAATGTGGCTTCATCCAATCCCCTTAAAAAACCTTTCTTTAAAAATTTATTAACACCTAAAATAATTTCCTAGACATTAATTAAGAGGGCCAAACATTTTATCATTTACTACCCTACACCAATTTAATTTAATGATTATGTCTCCATCAGATTGCCCAAGTGGCGGATCTTTAATTAAATTAATGGCCACGTTTTCCCTCTTCTAAGAGATTACCTTTAATGTGGGAATTTTTTAAGGGTTAAATCCCTATGACGTTCGTAAATCATTTGCAGTAGAAAATGAGCAATTTGCAGTTTTTTCCTGCAGTTTTTAATTTAATGGGAAAACGAATTTTTCCAACTTTTAAATAAAGGTAGTCAAAAGTTATATTTTTCCTTGGTTGTCATGGCAAATAAATATTATTATAATTGGAACAAACTAAAAAAAATATTTTGCCAAAAACTCTCTTTAATAATTTTCCCAAAATATTTCCAACATTTGAACAACTAAAAACCGTAAAATCCCCAAAATTTCCTGATCTTTACAACCCAAAATTCCCTGACCTCAATCTTTCCTTTTCATCTTTTTAATTAATAAGTAAGCAATTAAATCTTTTAATCAGTAGCTTCAAATTTTATGGTTTCCTCCACCAAAATCAAGATCTCCCAAAAAGTAGATAGCCCACGTTCATTTCCTTTCACAAAAATGTCCAAAAATCTGTATCCGAGATAAATTCCCTCTTCCACCTAATTAAGCCCACCGTGCACCTGGGAACACTTAATTAGCTCTGCAGTGAAACATGTGGGAAGAATTTGTTGTACATATTTGTTGGGAATTAGATCAAAGTGGTTAGAGTTTTGGGAGCTTTTGCTACAAAAACTAAACGATTTGGACAAAAGGGAAAGTGACCACAACTAAAGATAAGCTAGGGACCCAAAGGAATTCTACAAATGGGCTGGGCATTCATTTAAATTAAACAGTCCCATGCTAGAAACATTACAAATGGGCGTAATAGGGCTCTGGTATGAGATGCAATTTTGAAAAAGACACATATTGACCTTTTACGACAGACAGAGGGTCAGATCTTTACAAAAAGAAAAGCGCAGTTACACTCAAACTCACAAAAATGTGTGCAAAAACAAAAAAAATAAAAAATATACAAACAACTACACAAATAATAAATCCAGATATAAACAAACAAAAGTAAAAAATAAATTAATGCTCAAAACATTTAAAACAAACATGGAAACTCGGAAAAACAATAAAAAAATCACACAAAAAATCCACACAGGCAAAAAACATAGGCACACACCGACAAAAAGAGTGAAAACAGAAAAAGACAGATAAACGTCAAATGAAATACACAGACAAAAAGATAGAAACAGATCAAAAGACACACAAACGAACCTGGAAAAATTCATACACACATAAAAATGCAGTAAAAACCCCAAAAAAGCAGGAAAAACACAGACAGACAGACAGAGCCTGTTGGCATAACACACAACTAAATAGCTACACATGTCTATTTTTTCCTAACGAGCCCCTTCCAAACATCTGGCTCCACACAATAACACAAAACTCAAACTTTCTCTCACTTTCTCCTGTCCCCTACCAAACTTCCTTCTTTCTCTTAAACAAAAAGGCTAAAAATGCAGAGTATGCAGAGAAAGTTGAGACAAAGAACAAATCTGGGCTTTCATCTTACACATAATCAATAATCTACTACCAGCTAAAATGAACAGAACTTATTTCGTAAATTGCAAATGTATGTAATCAAGGAGAATAAATATGGGCAAAGTATCCACGAAAAACGATTTTTGAACGGAAATGTTGACCTTTAACCTACAAGGTCATGACCTAGAGGTCCTATCTTTTACAATTACTTTTGGATAGCAATTTTCAAGTATTCTACTAAATTCTAGGGTTTTAGGTCAAATATTTCGAGAGCTATCCAATAAATACTCAAACTCACTCATATTCAATATAAAAATAATCTTTGTCCCAATCAACATTATTCGCTAAGGATAAATATCCCAAGATTTTTTGCCATTTTATGAGAACAAGCAGTTGGCCGTTGTTTGTTCCCATTTTCTTTTCGCTAATTAAACGCTGTTGACAGACGTCTCATCGTCAACTGGACATGCTCTTTGTCTTGTCCTAAAAATGACAACTTACAAGATTCCCTACTAATCCCCTCTTTTGTTTTAATTCGGACCAGTCAACTGGAAAAAAGAAATCCGAGGCTTGGGCTACAGCTATAATTGAGAGCGACGTTAATCTGACGGACGGAGAAAAATGAAAATCCGGTTATTGTATAAAGATCTACAAACATAAATTGTCGAAATGATTTGTCTGTCTCTCTGTTCATATCCTATTCTCGAATCTTCTAAAATAATCGAAAAAGCCCTTATATTATGGCAGATGAACTTCAAAGGTCAATATTTTTGTTAAATACTGCCCTATATATGAAGTGTTGCAACAACTAAAACCCTGTCACATAAAAAAAGTATCGTATTTATGAGCTAAATTGAGATTATTCGACTATTTCTTCAATATCTATTTAACAATTGGACCTTTTGACCTGAAATTTGGTCTGTAGGTTCATCACCCTTTACCAAAACTTGTATTAAAAAATTAAGCCTCCAGTTAAACATCCTGAACTTAAAACGCAAAATTCCACGGAGTAAAAAGTTGCGACATTCTTAATTTGCTAAAACCCTGTCACTCTAAAAAACAACCATTTCCCCTCTTTCTTTAATAACTATCCAAATGTCTGCCCTAAATTATGGCTAACTAATAAACAAGCCTTATCCTCAACCCATTTAAAAAATTAACCCTTAACCTCTTCCCATTTAGGCTCAAAATTCAAAATTTCAAATTTCAAATTTCTCAGCCCCTCAGCCTATCAAAACTTGTGCAACATTGTTAATTAGCTAAAACCCCGTCACTTTACTTTCTTCCCAAACTTTTTCCTATTTTAAGATAGCGTCAGCTTGACGTCATTTTTTTGACTTTGAATAAAAAATACAATTTCTATCTCAAACTTGAGATATAAATATAAATATAAAATCCCGCACTGCCCGCTTTCATAAATAACTTTCTCTCAAAAACAAGTTTTATATTACGCACCCAAAAGAAAAGCGGTATTTTTATCTCTTCCTTGAAAAAAATCTTTTGACATTTGGGACAGCCGTTGCGTACAAATAAAACTATTCAAATCAAATGCAATCAGTTTGGAATGAAGCTGCCAAAATAACAAAAAAAAATTTATTGTTGCCATGAAAACTGTTTTAAAAT
This sequence comes from Proisotoma minuta, assembly GCA_034698145.1. Classification (NCBI taxonomy): domain Eukaryota; kingdom Metazoa; phylum Arthropoda; class Collembola; order Entomobryomorpha; family Isotomidae; genus Proisotoma; species Proisotoma minuta. Next base: position 18,507 of record JAQIXN010000987.1, on the reverse strand, counting down.
AAGGTTTTCCACACATTTCACCCAAAATTTCTTAAAATTCAAACAATTATTGGCTATTTATTGACAAAACAGCCAAATATTTGGCACCAATTAACACATTTTATTAAAAAATGCTTTAGCACACTCTCTAAAAAACAAATCCTCGTTTAAAAAAAAAACAGTTTCAAAATTTTGACAATTGCATGTTTTTCCCCACATTCAAAATATATTACAGCTCAAATCGAAATGAAGCTTGGAAAATAATGCAAACAAATATACAATTTAGCCAGTTTCCAGTTGTTTCCAGGAAATTCTATTTCAGTCGGAATTAATTTGGAGATGGGATTAATTTCCTACGATTCACTTTCCATGAGGAAAGCAAAGAAATTATTGATTGACGTCCAAACCAAGAAATGATACAAACAAATCCAATCACTCTTCCCTTCACCTCACAACAATGTGCAGGGTTGGGGAAATAGCTGATGCCCAAAATAAATATTTGGGCTACAACTCCAATCTTTGGCTCCAAATATGTGAATTGTGTGTTACAATTGTGACATGAATTTGTGTAAAGACAAATTTAAAATAAAAAAAATGTAAGGTTTGTGTAAAAATTTCAGACTTGTCAAAAAAAATACAGTAAAAAAATTTTAAATGTGTGAATTTATGTTAAATATTGATAGAAAATTGTTTCTGCATCCATTTGTGCAAACATTTTCCAATTTTTTTTTAGTTTTTGTGTAAAAAGTGACTCTCAACCCAAATTTTAAACAAAATGTATCAAACCATTGCGATTTGTAACTCCCAAACAAGGATAAAACATAACAATGTGATTATTGTCGCTACAATTGTTAGGAAATTCAATTGTTACGTAATTTCCGCCAATTTGATTTGTTTGTTGGGCTGCTGTAAAATGTGCGGGGCTCATTAAGAGAAGTGGCTGCAATTTAAAGCGTCACACTCCAATTCCAATTCCATGAGGAAAGGAGTGAAAGTAAATGCAATAAAAACAAATTGCCCCACTTCTAATGACTCCCCAACAAAATGCTCAAGTAAAGCCCAGCTTTTGCACACCCTGTATTTTTCAGAAAAAGAAATAAGGATAGGAAGCACCCTGTATATATTTACTACAGGGTGAGGTCAAAATCTGAGAGCTGGATATTTTTTTAAGCCCGTTTTGAATGTTTTTCAATGAAAATATAATAGTTTCAAGGCACCCTGTATATATATCTGGAGGAAATGCAAAGTAAAAGTTTATTCGTGCCCTGATTATTGGAAATACAGAGCAGAGTAGCTAAAATTTGGGTCCATAGAAATACAAAATCTGAAGATACAAAACCAGTTTTTCAGGATTTCTGGTGAAATTGCCTATATTAATTTTTATTCACCCTGTATTTAAGTTCAAAACTATAAGAGGGATATGGAATGATAATGTGAAACTTTTTAGACACCCGATATGTTTTTAAATAGCAGAAACACAACCAGTACTTATTATCTGTATATACAGGGTGAAATTAAATATAGGAGTTCAACGCCAAATTGGGATGCAAAACTTTTATACCTACATAACTTTATACCTGTACATAAGTAAGGTTTACTGCTCTTTGAGCACCCTGTATTTAATCTAAGGCTAAGGGGCCCAGCGACCAAAAGCAAAGCATCTTAGACACCCTGTATATCTGTATTTTAAATACTGGGTGATTAAAAAACCTTGAGTGCAGGATTGGAAAATTGAGAATTTGAGGGATCAAAATGAAGTTTTGAGATTTATTTCATTCTGCAGGTTTTCTAGTATAAGCACCATTTTTTAGACACACTGTACAATTTACAGCAAAAGGTAAGGGACGCTAAATGCAAAACCAAGCGTTAATTATAGCACTGCATATTTTAAGTACAGGGTGATCTAAAACATTTTCAAAATTTCATTTTTAACTTGGATTTAGGCAATTTCGAATCCTGATTTTGGAAAATTCTTAATATAATTCAAAATAGTGGCCAAAATCATGTTTTTCTAGCATCCAAAATGTCAAAATAATTACTAAACATCCACTTGTTTTTTTGTTTTTTTTTAAATTTTACCCAAAATTTCAATTTTTCAAAAATCTCAACTTTCTCCAAACTTTCTTATGTCACTACAACAACCACTTGCATTTTTCAGACATTTTTCAATTAAATATGTCCAAAATTTAAATATGTCTCCCACTGTGCTCCTAAAAATGCAATTTTAATCCAATTTCTTGCAAAATCTCACCTTTCTCCAAATTCCTTTCACTGCCTTGCCCTTTCTGCAGCCGTTACAAACGCGACCTTCAAGTTTCACAATTGGCCAACAATCTCAAACACGACTCACTTATAAAAAATTAGGATTGAGGGCTAACCGCCCATTTCTTGCACAAAAAACTTGTTCCAATTACAGCCACGAAATGCGGAAATTTCCCAGCCCAATTTGCCCGTCTTTCCCCTCTGGAGTTGAAAGAGAGAGTGCTGGCTCTTGTAACCAAAACCCTGCTTTTACTTTACTTCACCCTAAAACCGAGAAATCGGGGAAATTGGAGAATCGGGTAAAAGAGAAAGGAGAAATAGAGAAACGGGCAAATGATGCAGACGAATTCAAGTTTAACTACGCTGCAAATGCAAATAACATGATTATTCAGGCTTTTATTGCACCAATTATTTTTTCCTTATTTTAGCCCACCGTGGTGAAAGTTTTAGCGTGGCTACAAACAGTGCCGTACCGCAGATTTGTCCGGCCTGGGCAGGACTCCAAAGTCCGGCCGGAACTAAATTTTATAAACATTTTTGAAAACGCTTTTTAAAATGTTTTTATGAATATTCTTAAATTGGGAAAAAAGTTTGCTAAAAAACTTAAATTAATTAATAAATTATTTTACATCAGTATGTAGCAAAAATGGTCATTCATTAATGTGACAAAAAAAGGTCAGGGACGTTACGATCAATAACACAATTTTTTTCATTCGGTAAATTAATTTAATTATTTAAACAAGCTGGGATTATGCTGAATTTATGAAGAAGTATAAAAATGATCCCCAAAATTTAAAATTGTACGAAATTCAAGCATATTTTAATCATGTAAATATTGATTGGATTCAAAGAATAATTCATATTGTAAATAGGGATTAAAGCCTAATATTGCAATGGTAAGAATAGGTCAGGGAAAATGCAGGAAAATTATTGGGTTTCAAATTATATTTCTATCTCATGCAGAGTTTAATGGCAGAAAACAGGTTTTGTGACGAAATATAATTGCCCATTTTCTAATTGCGATATGTTATCTGCTCTCACTTTTAAATAATTTCATACAAATTAGCAAAACTCAATTATATCTAGTGCTTGACCGAAAAAGTCCGGCCGGTCCATCAGTCCGGCCTGGGCGGCTGCCCACCCAGGCCCATAGGCGGAACGGCCCTGGCTACAAATGATAGGAATCCTTCTTTCTTAGCAACTTTTGGATGTTTTAAGCATTCCAAATTTACTAAATAGAGAGGAATGCCAAAAAAATCTGCTTTGCTTCACCCAAAAACCGAGAAATCGGAGAAATATGAGAATCGGGTAAAAGAGAAAGTACAAAGAGAAAGGCAAATGATGCAGAATTCAAGTTTAACTAGGCTACAAATGCAAATAACGTAATTATTCATACTCATTTATATTTACCTACTTTAACCACATTCTATCCCACTGTGCTGAAAGTTCTAGCTAACATAAAAATGCTACCAATGCTTCTTAGCAAATTTTGGATGTTTTGTCCCATCCAAATTTACCAACGGGTAAAAAATACCGAAAAAATCTGCTTTGTTTCACTCTATAACCGAAAACTTATGTAAGACCGAGAAATCGGGGAAACGGGAGAAAAGGAGAAAGGCCTTAGACAAAGGCAAATGATGCAGACGAATTGAGTTCTTTTTAAGTTTAACTGGGCTGCAGCTGCAAATACTATTATTATTCAGCTTCTTAAGTGAGCTAATAATTTCCCGTTTACCCAACCCTTAGCCCACCGTGTTCAAAAGAATTTTGCCATAAATTTGGTCCAATTTAAATTCAAATAATGCAAGGATTTCACACCAATAAATGAACAAATAATTTTACCTATTTTATACATTATTACTCAACCCAGCATTTTGGAGGAAATTTTATCTACTCCTGATAAAAGAGTTTACACCGGTTTAAATTATGGGTTTTCCTTAAATTTACCAAATAGAACCAAATCAGTAATATTTCCATAATACGGGAAATCGGAGGAATCGGAGAATGAACGGGTAAAAATGGAAAGATCTGTGAAATACGGGTAAATGAGACAGGCAAATTCGGTTTTTAGGTTAACTACTAATTGCAAATGCAAATACAAGTCACTAAACTGCACAATTTATTTCTTAACTTCTCACCCCATCGGTTGCAAATACGATCTTAGCATATGCATTTCAAAAGTTTTAAGTCGTCCAAATTCGCCAAATTGTGAGAATATAGTAAAAACTTTTACCCTGCTCCAAATCTAAAACCGAGAAATCGGAGAAAAGAAACGGGCAAATGACAAATTCGGTTCCCTTTCAAGTTCAAATGCATATACTTTTACTACATTTTCCTAAGTGGGCCAATTATTTCTTCATATTTTACCCATTTCCCAGCCCACCGTGCAGAAAGTGTACTTTTTACTGCAAAAGCCTGCATAACTCTATTTAAAAACATTTTGACTCTTTAAAATCACCCAAATTTACCAAATGGCGAGAAAGAAAAGCCCGTTTTTGATTTTACTTTAAAACCGAGAATTCGGAGAAAACGGGAATTGTAGAAAAGGGAAATGATGCAGACAAATTCAGCTCGTTTCAAGTTCAACGAGGCTACAAATACTTTTATTATACAACTTGTTAAATTATTCGAACTGCATGCCCCTAAATTTTTTGCACACTGCAATTTCTTGAAGAAAAAATGGAAAAATTATTTTGTCGCTGGCATTCAGCTATAAAAAAGCCGAATTTTAATAGCACCTTGTGTAAAAATTACCACATACTTTTCCCCACCCTGCACAAACCCTTCACAAGTCCAAGAAAAATGACATTTCCGTCCTTTATAAGCTAAAAATAGTGGCATGCTTGTAAAAATGTGTGTAATAAATGTAATATTTGGGGAACAAGGTTTTATGTGTTCTACTCGTGTAATGGAACTTCTCCCTTCCCCATCTTTATAAGGGAGTAATCTCATTTGGGGACTTCTCGGGATTGAAACACATCATCAATAATTGAGTGTTATGTCACATTATCACCCACAACACGTACAACATCTTTGCTGGGCTGAGCCCCATTCAACCAACGGTCTGTTTGTCTGTCTGTCCGTCTTTCTGTCTTTCTGTCTGTCTTTCTCTTTTTAAATTTGTCTGTCTTTAAATCTGTCTGTCTTTAAATCTGTCTGTCTTTAAATCTGCCTGTCTTTAAATCTGCCTGTCTTTAAATCTGTCTGTCTTTAAATCTGTCTGTCTTTAAATCTGTCTGTCTTTAAATCTGTATGTCTTTAAATCTGTCAGTTTTTTGACCTGTCTGTCTTCTCGATCCGTCTGTCTGTCTGTCTGTTAACGTTATTAATTTTTAACAAAGCATCAGAATCAAATAAAACTTTGAAATAGATCAAATAAAGCAGATACTTAAAATGAAGAACTTCGGAACACGAAATAGTCATAGAGACATGTCCCTATGACCAAAAATACAAGGTTTGTCTGTCTGTCTCTAAATCCGCCTGTCTCTTGGTCTGTGTCTTTCAACATGATAAATAAAAAAAAACACAGAATCATATAAAACTTCAAAAGAGATCAAATAAGGCAGCTATTTAAAATGAAAGACTTCGGTAAACGTAATCGTCATAGAGACATGTCTCTATGACCAAAAATACAACTTTTACAACAATCCACTCTGTGTTTACAACCTTTTTTAAACTGGGATGACGCCCTCGCCTTTCAAAGCTCAAGATATTTTCTGAGAACAAAGATCCAACAAAGCTAAAGCCTTAAATAATTCCTAATTCAAGCAATCAAAGGATTTTTGAAATATTTCGGGGAAAGTTAAAAGTTTGTTGGAATGAAGCCGAAGCCGAAGCTAACGAATGTTTTAGTTAAATTGTTGTTTGTTTGTTTGGGAATTTGCATTCCACTCGAAACTAATGCAAGTGGTTAAAAGCTAACCAAATGCATTAAACTCTTGAATTTAAAATCTACAAATTCAAGTTGGGGCTAAAGCCACAGCTTAATAAACAAGTCGGGATTAGATGTAATAAAGTTGTGATTTCAAGATTTAGTAATCAAATTGGAATTTTTGGGCGTATTAATGGTGACCTTTGACCCCTAAAGTTAGATAACTGAGGTCACCTCGTGGTTAATTTACCGTCAAATTTCAAATCGTTAGATTAATTAACCTGTAAACAGACAGAGATGTCATGTTTATGACATAACAACTAGCTCCAAATGTTCAAAAGCTAGCTGCTCAACAAAAAGACAGACAGACAGACCCAAATAAATTTGTACAATTAGTAAGTTAGTCACCAATGCAAAGGAATAGCCAAGTTGGTTATTTACATAATTCGGAGAAAGTTGAACATCAACAACAACAAGTTGACCTTTTACTTTAACTTGAACCCTTTTTAATTTAATCAGTAAAAAACGAGAAAAATCAAAATGTCAGTTTGCATTCCCAAAACTTTTCAATTAGTACATGCTTTCAAATTTCCCTCCGGCAAAATATTTTCGTCTGGCAGACAAAACTGAAAATCTGCATTAAATCGTGAATTTGATCTTAAAAATCTGTGGAAAAAAATGTTTATTTATTAAAAAGCAAACATTTTATATCCAAGGTTTCCACATAGATCCCAAGCATTTCTGTATTGATATAAATCCCGTAAATCTTTACATTAACTTTTAATATGGGAACTTGCACTCGCAATTAGTAAAATAATGAAGTAAACTTTGAACCGGAAACTGCATTTTAAATGCTAAATTTGATGCTTTTTAAGTAGAAAATAACCACAATTCAAATGTTTATTAAAAACCATTGCATCTAAATCCAAACTTTGAACTTTCGGTATGAGAAATGCAATTTAACACCACATTTAATTAAATTATATTCCCTAAATTTCAAATTTTATACAGGAAGCGGCATTTTACATGAAGTTTGCGTCAATCGCCGGCTAATTAATGGCTTTAAATCCCAAATGTGAGAAAACTTTAATATTCGTCTTTAAACTACCCCAATTAAATTTAAGATGGGAAATAATTGAGCACCATTTAAATAAAAGGTGTGACTCTTCTCTAAAACAATTCAGTCTAAATTTGGACCTCAATCCTTTCAAATACCCTCAAAATTTGCTCAATTTGGAGTCTGGAATGTTGAGACGTTGAGAATGCATTGCCATTGCATTTGCGTGTTATTCCGCAATCACGTAGTGCAGTGGTAATGTTATTTTAAGCGTCTCTAACTCATCACAAAAAAGTACTTTTTTGAGGTAATTCTAAAATATAGTGTATAAGGTGCCCCCCCCCCAAAAAAAAAAAATGGGGAAAGTCAATGGCTATACTTCCAAAATGTTTAATCATGTTGAGATTTTACGTTTTTTTTCATAAAAAAATAATCTGGAATGATACTTTGGTTTTGGTTTGGATTTTTTTGTTTCTATAATTCATACAAATTGCTGATTTTTCCAATAATTATTTCTCAAATACAGATAAACGTTTATTTATCGAGATCGCTAATTTTTTTTGCCAACTTCAATATTTTTAGTCAAAATATCATTTTGATTCACAATACCCTATTAAAATTAACAATCGTATTTTTTTATATTTCTCCAAATTTTTGGATTTTTATCAATTCAAATTGGGTTCAAAATTTTCTCTTTTAGCCTTCACAAAGTTAGTTATCATTTCATAACAATTCATATTTTTACTTTTATTACGTGTAAATGGCAAGCTAACTAATTTCAACGCTTCAACTCTTTATTACATTGCTACAATTCGATTCAATAATCCCTCCAACTTCCAAGCATTTACCCGAAAAGAGTAAATAAAATTTTGCAAAAGATTATCTCACAAAGCATTTCTTGGAGCAAATAAAACGAAGGGAGTCACGTAGAAAGGAAGAGAACGAGGGACAGCAGCACGTAGTAAAATAGAGCAAATATTTCTCTCCACTTTCTCCAAAACATGTTTACTTTGAGCAAAATTCAAATGTGAGCCGAATCTCAAAGAAGCTTAAGCTTACATCTTTTGTAAAGCAGATTTGCGAATTTCCCAGATATAAAAGGATTGAAAAGTAATTGCGTACAATTTTTCGTCATAAGGACAACTTTGTGACGAAGCGGACAGCTTAAAATACAGTTATATGGCTTAAAAGAGACCTGTCCATAATAATATTTGGTATTTCTGTGAATGGCAATGTCCAAAATTTGTAGGTTTTGCTTTTGCTTAATTAGTTAGTAATACAAAATCTTGAAGAAAGGATAAAAAGATTCGAGAGATTTTAATCCTACGCAGTCCAAAATTAATATTACTTGGAGTTTATCAATGTCCGAGATTTTTGTGAATAGGCAACCACAAAATTAGTTTTCAAAAGAACTAATAGAAATCTCTATTCTTACCAAAATAATTATGAGACGCAGCAGAAACTTAGCTTCGCTTCTTTTCAGAGGAGATTTCTATTTACTTTTAATCCACTGGCTAAAATTAAGATTTTAAGGATTAAATAAACATAAGAGTATTTCTTCTCCAAGATTTAAAAGAATGAAGTGGAAAATAAATTTCTGTCATCTTTTTGCAAATCAATAATTTTGTAGCCAGCTTTGTAAATACGTTATGAAGCCCGCGGAATTGATTTATATCACGTTAAATGGCAAATTTCAGCAGAAAATCTACATAAATCGCCACAAAAGCTGTTTACCGAATATTTTTCTACCTTTTTCCCGATTTTCGTGATCCTAATAAATGCGTACCGAAATTTATTTCAATTTTTGGCAGACAGATAGACACACAGACAGACAGACATACAGAATAGTGGTGTAGCTCCAACTCGGGCTGAAAAAAGGAATTGCATTGCATGGAAAGCATTGTATTATTTCCCATTTCCCCTGCACTTTGCGTGTTGCTGGACAAGATTGGATTTGTCTCGAATTGCGTGGAAACTTTGAGCCATGTCCAACTAATTTAACCTAATAACATTATTTCACAACATGCTACAGACTCTACCCCCAATAAATTAGCCTCAATTTACATCAACCTCCCTAAAATACGCTTCCAACTTTATTTCTCTTTGCGTAAACTAAAAAAATCCAAATTGAAGCTGAAGCTGAGGCTGAAAGTTGCCAATTCTTTGTCCTTTATCAAATTTTTGGAAAAGTTTCCAAATTTTTGAAATTAAACCTGGAGTGAAACGCATTTTAAAGTTTGGATTTTATTTTAAATACGAGCTCGAATTTCAAATTCAACATGAGCCATTAATTTATATATGATCCGTTGTAAAGCACATTTGCAGTTTTTATCAGATTTTACCATACTAAACTATTTTGGCGTCTTCAAAAGCCGTCTTTGCGCATTTTGAATAATTTTGGGTATAATTACTCTTTCAGTTTACTCAATTTCGAAACATTGTTTTCAAAACGAAACATGCTCTCGTTTCTAAACCATTTAAAAATGGAAAGAACACACGTTTAAAAAATTAAGCTCACCTTCGCCCTTTGCCAACATTTACTTAATTCCCCTTTCATTCAACGCTTTGTTTTGTAGATACCCAAAAATATTAAAAGCCTAGCTACATTATGTGAAAACTTTGTCTGTCTGTCAATTCAAAATTTTGTCAAAAAACGTCATTCTAACGAGCAAAATTATAGTTCAAAAGACAATTTAAAAATTCAAAATAAGTCAAAAAACGACAAATTTTCACATAGCAGAGATCAATTTGTGAAATTGCACCGCTACACTGTTACATCCTTTACCCAAAATAAAGTTATTGAATGCTCCTCTGCCCTTAAGTTAATTTATGGGCTGCAGAGTAGAGAATATGGATTATGGCCCATTGTGCAAAAACTGCTGCTAGCCATGCACAGCGCAATTATATCATATTTAGAGCATAATTCAATTACAGGGCGGATCGGGATCGCACTCAAATTTAATTTGGCCCTATGCAAATATCCCTCTTGTTTTATATATGGCATCTCTAACAAGACAAGGCATGAAATACCTTTAATCTTTTGGGAAAATGTTGTAAATTTGTTGATAAGTATATTACATTGTAAATTTGTTTTATATACTTTAAGCTATTCAAAGGATTTTTAAATCTGCGCAAATCTAACAAAAAACTACAACAACACTATTTTATTTCTTTAAATTTCAATGTTTTTTCAAAAAAATGGCAAAAAAATTAATGTATCAAATGTTTTGCCAATATGTTATAAGAAAAGTGCACAATTCTCACACAAAACATTATAAAAATTACATAACACACACATTTCTATTTTTACAACAATTTATCACACAGCCGCAAACCCAAATTTTGAAAGAGTGTGAAAAAATTTATGTTGTCACACAAATTAGCACATCAAATGACCAAATTGCCTATCTTTAAAACCTTTTTTTCCAAACAAGGTCAAATCCCTCCAAAATCCACCAAAAACCTTCATTTCTGTAGACAAAAACAGTTTCTCTGGATATTACACAACCTCTCTTGTTTCATGCGATAACTTTTATTCCTCGGATTTATTTGTGGCTGATGCTATCTATAAAATAAAAGCATCCCATCGTATTTTCCTCCAAAAGTTCCTTCCTACAAAAGTTGGCCCACTTTCTTATCCTTCAGGAAATTAAGCAACAACTCACAACAAGCAAAACTTAAATCTCAAGCCCCAAACTCTTCTTCCGGAACACAATCGGAAAGAAGGGAAACTAAAACATTTTACACCACAAAGTGCTCTAAATTGTGTGCATTCTAATGAAATGATTCTTAGTTTCTGTTTCTGAAATGTGGACCCTTGATCTATTGAACACATGTAGTAATTTGACCAAAATTCGGGTAATAAGGTCAAAAGAAATATTGGGATTTGTTGTAAAAATTTCAAAATTGTGCAAGTGTTGTGCTATATTCCAAACATTTCAATATAACTCCAAATCTGGTCCAAATTTGGTCCAAATGGTCAAAAGTTATTTCCCTCAATGCTTCAATTTTCAAACAAAGCCAGCATTTTAAACATTGCCAATCAAAGCAAAGTCAATTTGGTTTTGTGTAAGTAGAGTAAATATTTAGCGGAGGATTGTAAAGCAAACAAAGAGCAACAACTTGACGCTGTTGCTCTTTTGTAACTTTCTCCGAAAGTTGTGCAAAATTTGAGGCTGTTATGTCAACTTGTCAAGCCAAAGTAAAGTTGGCCAACTTCCGCAAACACTAACAATAAACACTCGGGGGATCCTCTTTGTTTCTTTTAATTATGGAATGGAGCTAAATCACATATATGTCAGTCCTTTGGCTGTCTGGCCATTTTTTTCATTTCTGTCAATTTATTTGTTTCCACTATTTATCTTTTATTTGTCGTTATGTTATTTTTTGTCGTTTTCTCACTGTTTCTTTGACTTTCTGTCTTCCTGTCTGTCAGTTTCTGTGTCTGTCACTTTCTTTGTCCGTCACTTTCTTTGTCTGTCACTTTCTTGGTCTGTCACTTTCTTTGTCTGTCACTTTCTTTGTCTGTCACTTTCTTTGTCTGTCACTTTTTTTGTCTGTCACTTTCTGCCTCTGTCACTTTCTTTCTCTGTAAAATTCTGTGTCTGTCACCATTTGTTTCTGTCAATTTCTGTCTCTGTCACTTTCCGCATCCATCATTTTCTTTGTCACTTTCAGCATCCATCATTTTCTCTGTCACTTTCAGCATCCATCATTTTCTCTGTCACTTTCTCTTTCTGTCATTCCCAGACTCTCTCTATGTATTTTTCTGTCCTTTTTTCAAATCTCTGTCACTTTGCCTCTGTCTCTGTCATTTCTGTCCTTATCCCACACACAATTTCCTCCATCGCGACATCATTACGCCGATTTCCACCTCAATTAAAACCTCTTGTACTCACATATCCCAAACTTTAACCTCTCATTTCATTCTCAAACTTTCAACTTTCATCACTTCCACGAATGGAAGTTGGCAAAATAAAATAATTTCCACATTTCCTTTGACATTTCAACAGACCTCATAAATAGTTTACAACATCCAAAATCAATTTGATTGTTTTCTTGGAAAATTACAACCATTGTCTTAAATTAAAAGGCCATTATGCAGAGTAATTGGCTGCTCCACTTCTTTAATTAGTAATTATTTTCCCCCGCAATTATCCAATTTTCCCAACCTGATAAAATGAAGTGAAATGAACCAAATTTTGCAGCCAAGCATAAGCGTGACAGTTTAATATGCATAAGGAAATCCATATGAATTTATATGAATAGTAATGGAATCCGGTTCAATGATGCAAATTCAAAGATTCTCTCGAATTGTCAAACACTCAAAGTGAAGGGATGTGGGCTGGGGAAATATGTCAAATTCATCAAACGCTTGCTGACGACGCAGAAAGTGAGAGGATCAAAGTGAGAGATGATCAAATAAATGTTCAAATAAATTGCAAATGGGTGTAATACAGTCGCGGGATCAATGTGCTGAAGAAACTGAGAATTTTAATTTATTGCCAAAAAAATTGGCATAAAGGTAGCATTTACCAGTGCCTTAGGCAACAAACTAAATGCCTATTATGCCCAAATAAATGCACAAAATCATATGAATCTCCAAAATTTAAAATGAAGGCAAACAATGGAATTTTGGCAAAAATGCCTCAGTTTTCAAAACTTAGAAACTAGGAAAATTTCTGAATATTCATTTGGCAAAGATGTATTTGAAAATGCCATAAATGCCCCAAATTTTAAATGCAGTCAAATAAAGGCATACAAAGTAGGGATTTAAAGCGAAAATTTATATTAAAATTTGACCTATAATGACAAATTTGGAAGCACTTGACTTTAAAATGAAATAATAGAGACAGACAGACAGACATTTGCTCACATCACAGAGTTTTCTCCTTTTGGTAATTTTGCAAGGTGTGATATCTTTGTTTGCAAAAGCTCTTTTGTCGCACTAACAAACTTTCTTTGTTTCCAACACCTCATCAAAAAGACAAAAAGAGTGCCACTTTCTCCCTTCACTTCATCCCGCCCTTAATTCCTCCTCAAACAAACAGGAGACAATAGACTGCAAAAATAGATAGTGGCAGATAGCCCAAATTATTAACACCCTTAAAAATTGAAGCCTTCAAGCTGTCATTTTATTTAAAATTGGCAAAATTTGGCCAATATTTAACAGGTAACAAATTGCACATCTTAAATCAATCAATGGAAAAGGTCTTTATTGAAACGTATTCATTTTTACAACAATCATTTTGTATCAAAAATACAAAAAAAGTCTCAATTTCTCACCTGAACCAGTCTTCTCCTTAATTCCTCCTTCAAACAGTCAAAATCACTGCCTTCAAGAAATAAAGACCGATAGCGAAAATCCAAAGTACCAACACACTTAAAAGAATTGCACACTTTTTTATAAAAATTCAATTTCCGGTAGCTCCAAGTCTCAGTTTATAATCTCCATCATTTGATCTCACAAAAAATCAAAAGAAATTAAAGATATGTAGTTAAAGGCAAAAATATAATATTTATAAGATTTACTAGCACAAAAAATCCACACTTTTTAAAATTTCACACAAATTTCCCGAAAATTTTCACAATTTTCACGAAAACCGTTGCAACCTTCCGAAAACTAAACTTTCTCCGCTGCAGCCTTTTGAGAGAATGAATGGAGAAAGAGAAGCCAAAATTCCTTTTCCCCTTCTCCTTCTTTTGCTGGCCAAAGGAATCCAAAAGCATGTAAAAGTTATTCTTGAGCCCTTCTTTTATTTGGCTATTTAACTACTCCTTTCTGCTGCATACTGCAATTGCCGTCCTTTGTAAATACCGGAAATCGTTTGTTGCCAAGGAAACAGGAAGCTTTGCTTGTCTTCTGGCCAAATCCTGTAAAAAAAACAAATCAAATATTGAAATCGAGAAGCTACTATTATAATTTTGACAGTAAATTTATTTTATAACTTTTATTTCCTCGTTCTTAGCAACAAATTATTACATCAAAACTCCAAAATGTTAAAACCCTGTATATTTTACAAGTTAACAAGTTGGAAATCAACAAATCACTCAACATTCAAATTCAAAACCAAACTTCCCCTTTTGTTTCAGCAATCAAAGTTGTTTTTCAAAAAAAAAATCTGAAAACTTGCAAAATTTCTGCAAAACAAAGCATTTAACAATTAATTTTCTTTCGAAAATCGATACCGGATATTTTAGGAAACATATTTCAAATATTTCCGGGAAGCTGCAGATATAATGGCCACCCCGTATCACGGAAAAAGTTGTAGCCCAAACTTGAATTTTTATACAAATTCCAGAATAAAAGCCCACAATAATCATCTCTCTCGAAATTCAACTGGATCTAGATTTAAATTCTCCCTCAGCCACAATCCGCTTTTATTGTAACTTCAAAAATTTACATAATTCGCCCACAAACACAATCAAAGAACAACTTGCAACAAAATCCAAGCCTCGCTTTCTCCTTCCATCAAATAATCAGCCAATTTCACTCTCTTTTTAAAGTAACAGCGTAATTTTAAGTTACTCAAGTTGTTCTCCTCTATTTGCAAGCTTCAAAGTGATTTGTAATTATACACTTTAAGAAATTGAGACGAAATTACGCAATTTGAGAAAGTGAAAGTTGAGTAACTGCCCGTAGCTTGAAGTGCTTTCAAACACTTGAACAAATACTAAATTTTATGATTTTAAATATAGAACAAAAGGACATTTTATAGCCATTTGATTAGAATCCAAACTTTCCATTTCTAAATACCAGGAAAAGGTTAATATTCTAATATTGAGTTTCAACAAAACTTATTTCCTGAAATCAAATTCTGAAGCTAACGAGCCAATTAAATTCATCAAACGAATGAGAAACTTTTCCTTTGACAAATAAGAGATGCTTATTTTTTTCTTGGAATTGTTTAGAAACAATTTTTATTAAGGAACAAAGGTTCTTTTGTCCCTAATAAAAATTGTAAAAAGCATTCCATTTATTACAAATCGCATGGATAAGTTTGCATTTGAAGTAAATCAACTTTTTATTTCGTAAAATTTGAATTGAAAAATCAAAAAAATCCCGTTTAAAAAATGTACAGATGGATTTTCCAAAACCTTATTTGGACATCCAAAAAAATGTGGACAATATCCCACTTCCCAAAAATTTTCAATCAAATTCTAAAGTAAGGATGTGCAAATGTTTTTATTTTTGAAAATTTTACCACAGGCATGTTTAAGGATTTTTTTCCTCTTAATATTTTGCGAATTTTTTGAGGCATTGTACCAAAATTATCTCAATTCATATCAAGCTCATTGTTTTGGTTGACAAAAAGAAAGGCCAAAATTCTAAATTCAAAGCTGTTTTTATAAATACCATAATTTTTAAGGCCGAAATGATCATTAAAATTGGCTGTCCTTGCTTAAGCCTTTGTTATTTCTTCTTTTGTCATTCTTCAATACAGCCAAAGCAATTTGATTATTTGCACTTTTATTTTCTTCCATTTACCAAAACATTTCTTAAATCTTCCTTCTAAACTTTTGATTGTATACCAAACAATTATTAAATAGATTACTCAGTTTTCAAAACATGCATAGTTTCAATGCCATAACAAAACTTTGTTCAATTGTTGAATAAGGAACAAGACTTTGAATTAAAGAATGAATTTATTGATCAATTGCGAAATTACTAGAGTGTAAATACCTAAATAATTCTGTGCCTAATTAACCAACATCCGGCCAAAATTGTTAATGGCAAATTCCTAACTTCTCAGCGGGTATTAAAATAGCAAATAATTAATGAAGTGGCTCAACTTACAAACTCCTTGATGAATTTTAAAAGAGATTAATTTAATAAGCCAACAACTTCAAGTTTTACCAAATTTTGCAATACACTTGTAAAAAGATTTAATAAATTAGCGGAGCTAGCTGCTTATTAAGCGGTGAAACCCCTTTATAAGATGGCTCTGTCCGTCCGTCCGTCCGTCCGTCCGTGCGATAACTCTCGAACGGATTGACTTTTTTAAATTATGTTTTTTGCAACGTGTTAAGGGGACATAGAGTACGGACAAGTTCGGAGATGGGCCCCATCGGTCACGGTTAAGGGGGTCAAAAAAATCAAAAACATGAAAAAGTCTGATAAATTAGTCTCCAAAGACACCCCGTCGCTCGGTAAATTGACTTTTTTGAATTCTATTTTTTGCAACGTGTTAAGAGATCATAGACTATAGACAAGTTCGGAGATGGGTCCCATCGGTCACGGTTAAGGGGGTCAAAAAAATCAAAAACTTGAAAAATTCCGATAAATTAGTCTCTAAGGAAGCCTTTTCGAACTATAACTCTCGAACGAATTTACTTTTCCGCGTTCTGTTGTTTGTTACGTCATTTGGAAAGCATTAACTAAGCACCAATTTGGAGATGGACCCCACAGGTCACAGTTAAGGGGGTAAAAAATGGGTCAAAACACGAAAAAATGCATAAAAGTGTAATACGCTACGTTAAAGTGTACGCTTTAAACCTATATGAGGCAAAGTGGACCGGTCCATTTTGCAACCGGTACATTTTGCCTCAGAAACGTTTTGGGTTTTAAGCTTTAGTTTTATAGTTTTCGAAATTAATTTTTTGGAGTCTTAAGCAATCGCGATGTAAGTACGGGTTCAGGTTGTTCGGGTTGGACGGGTTTCACCCCTTCGTTATGCCCGTTTTAACGGTTTATTTGTGCTAGACACATTTTTTCGTCTTATGGACATGTCTCTATGACGAAAATATAACATTTTTCAATTCATTTGTGGTAGTGGAAATTCTTGCAATGTTTAAGTTTAACTTAAATCTGATATTTGTTGAAATGTTATCGTTGACAATGAATTTCATATTAAAGTTATCTAATTTAAAAAAAATAATGGAATGCAACCAAAATATTGTAAAAAAAATGATAAAAACGCCACAAATTTAAAGTAGTAGTTACTCATTTAAAATGCAAATCCTTGAATCATCTGTGAAAATTGGGAATGTTGAATTTGATAACATTCCATCAGCATGCTCATTCATAAAATAAAATAAGTTTCCACGTACCACCAATAAAATCAAATGTGGCCACTTTTGGGCTGGGAAAAGGCTCAAATTTGAATTTTAATGCCTCTCAATTGTTATGTCTTTCGGCTGCCAGCAGGCGAAGTCAATCCAAACCAAATTCCACTCCCTTTAAAACGAACGGTCTTGCAGAATAATATAATGTTATGTTTTGCATAATACACACTGCATTTGCTGCTACTACAATCCTAAAAATTGGACAGATACAAATACTCACCGATGCCGAAAAGACAAATTATAAATCTCAATCGACTTTACCCTTTTCTCGCCGAAAGATTGTCCCATAAATAAATAAACTACGCACTTTAACGGTGTTTTAAAGTAGCCACAGCTCGTGAGCTGAATAAAACAATTTCCTCTCCTTTTTGTTTTGGAAGTTGGTAATTGACCTCACGTTTTTTTTTCCACAGAAATCCATTCAAAAGTCGGAAGTGGGATTAGTTTCGGAGAAAGATGAAGATGAAAGGCGACAGGCGAAAAGATAAAAAGGATCAACAAAATCAGTTCCACTGGACAGAAAATGCACAGGGTGGTTACAATTTTTTATGCATGCTCTGTCTGTTCATCTGTCGAATCTAAAGTTTTGACTTGACCCCCTTTAATTGGGCTTTTGATTGAAATTGAAAAGTTTTACCGTTTTCAGCTAGCAAAACCAAACTTGACCTTTGACCCCTTCGCTGGTAAAATAAGTAAAATTTTGACTTTGAAAGTCAAAGGTTAAAATACGCTTTCGTTTATTTTATACACTCTGTACTAAAGGTTATTTGAATCAAATACATATTTTCCACTTCTGTTCCCCTTCCAAATGAATTTGTCACATAAACTGACATCCAAAAATGACTTTTCGTTCAAATCCATGGTTATTTGAGAAAGAAGGGGAAACGACCTTACGGTGCTACATTACATTTAAATAATCCTTAATAATTGATGTCAGTTAGTGACTTTCCCCTTGAAATAAGAACGTCTTCTATTTGTCCCCCAATTTGTTGAAATTCTCTCCTCGTCCTTGTTGATCCTCTCCATTTTATTTATGTGGAATGGACACCGTTCACACAAAATAACATTGCTACGCATTTCCCTGCATTTTCAAGCTACTTAAAAATCCATTCCCATTCGACACAAGCCTTGGCTCCATCCCAGGAGAAATGCCTTGTTGCAAGTAAATAAACAAATGTAATAGGCGTATGGAAGTAGACGAACTCCAGGCTGGTTTCAGACACTTTTTCCATACCTTCCCCGATTTCGCTGAAAATTTGAGGGTTTGTAGAAC
>JAQIXN010000986.1:0-24666 GCA_034698145.1 Proisotoma minuta | reverse complement strand
TCAAGCAAGTCCATCCCGACACCGGCGTCTCGTCCAAGGCCATGTCCATCATGAACTCCTTCGTCAACGACATCTTCGGACGCATCGCCTCCGAAGCGTCCCGTCTCGCCCAAATCAACAAGCGGTCAACAATCACTTCTCGGGAAATTCAAACGGCCGTCCGACTTTTGCTTCCCGGAGAACTCGCAAAACACGCTGTGTCCGAAGGGACAAAAGCCGTCACAAAATACACGTCAGCTATTGAAAAGTAGTCTCTTCCCTTTGGCATTCGACCCTCATCATAGTCCGCTCTTTAAAGGAACGAAAACATCAATAATTATCTTCTAAAACCAATCGTTCCTGCTCCGTTTCTGCTGGCGATGTGGCTGTGGGAGGCTGTGGTTTGCAACTGAAATTAAATAGCAGCTAGAGCAATTAACAAACTTTGAGGGTCATGACGTAGCTAAACTCGACTGGATAAAAAACTTGCGGAAAAAATGCAGGACACGGGGTGCGTCATAAAAGAGGACAACTTTTTGTTTACGCAGTTCTAGTGACTCGGAATCAGTGGTCGCGGTCAATCATTTTGGTCCACCCTGTAGCTCCATTTTTGTCCCCATGAGAAGTGTATTTAAATTGGAGTTATAATTAAAATGACCATGAGGAGTGACAAAAAATTGCGTGGCTCTGTCTGAATTAAAAAGGATGAGATGAATTAGTTTTGAGCTGATGGAGTGTCGACGGATTGTGTTGTTAGGCGACCTTGGCTGCATTTATTTGTTACCTGTCTTCAACAAATCTCAATTAAGTAGCATCACACGCATTATGCAACATGCAACTTTTGGCTTTGCATAATTATAAATCCACCTCGCGAATTTTCCATTGGGAAAATCGGGGAAAAATGTTTATTTATTAGCAAAATTATTATTGAGTTGCATGAAAATGGAATGAGCTTGTTTGGTTGAGTTTTATGACAAATGGATCTATATAATACTCACATCTACATATATTTGTAATGCCTTACTTAATCCATTACTAAGGAAACTGCTGGTCAACTTTTTATCTTGTGGGAATGAACTTTGGATAGCTTAATTCTGGGATAGCAATTAAAATGCAAAAGTGCTCCCTGTTCCTCCTCTCTGCCCTTTTGTCCCTCAACTTTGGGACAATTGAGGCTCAAAGGAAAATATACTCTGTAGTCCAACGTCCTCCGGAAGAGGAGGACAATACAATTTTTTCTACTGAAGAGAAAGAGGAGGATAAAATTTCCAAGGGGGCAGGGGACTACAGACCCCTCGTATATTGGCATGGAATGGGTAAAATTAGTTAACTTGCAAGCATTTTAAATTTATCCAAAATAATCTCTTAGGAGATTCTGCTGTGAACGTAAAACGGGCCCTTGGGTTCATCGAGAAGGAGCTTCCAGGCGTCTACGTAAAATCCCTACAATTTGGAAAAGATGTGGCAGAGGTTGTCCAAAACTCATTGTTCAACAATGCTTAAAAAATGTGTTTCTTATTTTTTAGGACGTTGAAAACTCTTATTTCTTGAACGTCAACGATCAAGTGGCGTCCGTTTGTGAGGAACTAAAGAATGACCCCCAACTTGTGAATGGATACAACGCCATTGGACTTTCCCAAGGGGGACAGTTCCTCCGTGCAGTGGCACAACGATGTCCAAGCCCCCAAATGTACAATTTGATATCTCTCGGAGGTCAACATCAAGGTAAAGCGATCCTTAATTTATTTGATTTTTAATAATTATCAAGTTGTTTGGAAGGCGTCTTTGGACTCCCAAAATGTTCCGCCCCCAAAAAGGAATGGTGCGAGATAATTGACAAATTGTTGTCTCACGTGGCCTACGCCTCGTGGGTCCAAAAGTTTTTGGTCCAGGCAGAATATTGGCACGATCCATTTAAAAATGAGGAATATGTCCGCAAATCTGTCTTTCTCGCAGGTATCCATTCCATCATATATGAAGTGCTATATATAATTACAAGCAATGAAATTGTGAAATTGTCCCACTGCAGACATAAACAACGAGGGAGCGGTGAATGAAAGTTACAAGGACAATTTGGGGCGGCTGGAAAATTTGGTGTTGGTTCTTTTTGAGGGCGAGAGCGTGGTGGAGCCAAAAGAGTCCGAGTGGTTTGGCTACTACCAAAATGGCTCGGACAAAGTGATGCTCAAAATGGAGGACACCCAGCTCTTCAAAGAGGTTTTAATGGACGAAATTGAGGAATAATGTGAGTGGGTAATAATTACTACTGATTGTAGGACCGTTTGGGGTTGAGGAGGATGAAGGAGGAGGGGAGGCTCCATCTCCTCTCCTCCCCCGGCGACCACCTCAGATTCACAAAGCAATGGTTCATTGACAACATTCTGCCATTTTTGGCCAAAAAGTGATCTATTTTAACTTAACTATTATAACTATTTTATGGAATAAAGATTTGGGTTACCCTAATTGAAGCTCTGCATGAAAAAGAAAGAGTTCTCTCAATTTGCCCAAACGGGAAGCGCTGCTCAGTTTTGACTTTGACAGAAAACAGAATTTGGGGATAAATAATTAATTGGTAAGCTATTTAGTGAGAGTTGTCAAGTAATTGCTCTCTCCCCCGCAAGAGAACCAATCAATTGATTCCAATAGCAAATAGAAATTTCATTGTTTCAAATAGTTTCTAATAATTTCTTTTTCCTCCTTTTAATTAATTGCAGGGAGCAGTGGGCGCAGAGCAATTGTCCAAAGATGACGGTAATTATTGAAATGTTCCTCAATCAAATCAGTGACTAATTGTTAGTTAATTGTTAGAAGTACGAGTTCAACGTGGAGATGACCTGCGAGGGCTGTTCCAACGCCATCAACAAATTACTCATGAAGCAGAAAGGTAGAACAATTCAATTGTCCTTAATCCGTTGTCCTTATTGTTCTTGTTGGTAAATTGTCCTAGAAAAAGGGGAGGTGGAGGACTACAGTGTGGACTTGCCGACCAAAACCGTGAGTGTCGTTACGACAAAGGAGCTCGACGCAGTTGTCGCCATTTTGGAGAAGAGTGGGAAAAAAGTTTCGCATCTCAAAACAAACTAAATTTCAAACTTTTTCTAATGTGTGCAGCTAGCCAAAAATCAAAGTCCCAAATAAATTTCATGTTTTATTTATGAGCAAAGGGTAATTTGTTGGAATGCGATTTTAAATCCTTTTTCGTTGCTCCCTTCATCCGAATGGAAGTGGAATTTGAGGCGAGTGGCGCCGGGCTGGAACTTTGCCGTCCCTTTCATCATTTTAAATTAGTCCCAACTCATCAATTGTCCCAATTTGGCCTACTTACAGATAAAATTGAGCCGGCCGCACATGAAGCCACAGCCGCCGACGAGGTGGAAGAAATCCGCACAAGCCCCACCCCCTTCACTATCTATCCAATCCTCCAACTCAAAAACTAAGACGCGCATTCGAATTCCGCAGATTTCACGGGATTCCCTGCAAAGGAATTGTGAGCTCATTCATCTCAAAGAAATATTGGCTTAGGCCCGGAATACCTTAGGAACTCGTAAACGCAGTCCATCCGATTTGGGTAATTATTTGGAAAGTGGGGACTGTTGATCGTCCCGTTGGACTCTGTCAGTTGGGTGAAGCACTGGCCATGAGCCCCACTCACTCCAGGAATTGTGGAAATGGGCGGCTTCCAATAAAGACCAGAGCAACGCTCCAGTATCCAATAGCGAAT
Organism: Proisotoma minuta; assembly: GCA_034698145.1. Classification (NCBI taxonomy): domain Eukaryota; kingdom Metazoa; phylum Arthropoda; class Collembola; order Entomobryomorpha; family Isotomidae; genus Proisotoma; species Proisotoma minuta. Next base: position 20,966 of record JAQIXN010000986.1, on the reverse strand, counting down.
CTTGAATCGCTGGTCAGCCGAAGAATTTTTATTGCGGACAAAGGTCAAGCGGAAGTGGGAGGCGTCCTCGGCCAACGCGTACTCGTCTACCACCAAAATATAGTATAAAACTTGTAAACGAGATAGAGATGTATACGGGAGGTGGAGGTCCATCCGTTGCCACAAAATCTGTTGCCCCCCTCGGGGACACAAGAGTGGATTGAGAGGAAGGAGCTGGTGCAAAAGCCAGAGCCCCCCTCTGCCCCCTCAATCTCAAACTCCTCAACTGCATCCAACAAAATTATCAACTTTTAAGTATTTATTGAGTTTGCTAAAACGTGCGTTACATGTCAGCCGAATCCCACAACCGACGCTTGAATGGGAATCTCCTGGAATTTTTGTGGAAATGTCGTAATTGCAGCTTTCGTTGCGACCGACGACCACACCCTCCGCCCCCTCAAGGACCAAATGACAGCCTACGTTTTGACAAAACATAAAATAAACAAGAGACAATAATGGACAATGTTATGCAAAAGCAAACCGTGTGCAAACTCCGAAGCCTTGACTCCAGTGAGGACAAAAATGTTAATAATTGCCAAAAAGTGAATCCCCATGGCTACCAAGTTAGGTTAAGTAAGTTGTTGAACTAGGAAGGGAGCAAGGTGGACTAGGAATAAAAGGAATTCCTCACCTAAGAAAAAAATCCATCAAGTTGGTTGACAGCCGACCACCCACATAACTATTTACTTACATACTTTATTATTTCATGGAGAAATCTCAAATAAATGGATGACCTCCAATACATGTAAATGTTATGTAACAATCAGTAATTGTTTTGAGCTGACCCATTTGGCAGCAAAATTTGAGAAATTGATTGAGACTGTAGAAATTTGGCATTAGTTTACGCCAGGCGTCAGCCTGTCGCGTGGTCGAATGTCGCAAGGGTTTTGAATTTGCCAATATCCGGTTGGCTACTATCTAAACTGAATTATGTTGAGGTACTTGATGATTATATAGACAGCTCCTTCTTGGAAACTGTTAATTGTCTGTCTGTCGCTATCAATAATCTCTTTTATTGCCGACCCTTGAGTACACCCAAAAATCCCAATGAAAGTTTGCATGATTCCTTACAAGCTAATTAATTGGTAGTTTTGACCTGATTGCAATTTTGAGGGCCATCCAATCATTTTGGATTGAAGTGCAAATCCAGTTGCCATGGAAAATTAGAATGAGATGTAAGGAGAGCAGTTTTAATTTGATAGACAACTGTTGCATGTCCTTTCATTAAACATTCCCACACCAACAACAAACAACAAGTGGCTGTGCACAATCCAGTCGACTAATGTAAATATTCTCCTCAAGCAAATCTTGGTCCTTCCTTGATGCAAATTCGTCTCCAGACTTGTAGCACTTGTAGCACTTGCAGACTTGTAGGAAGTACAAGATGGGACTTCCGGCAAATTACATTATGCAACATCTCTGACCTTTGGTGCTACCTTTTATGGCCGGGTAGTGACCCAACAAGTTGGTAGCACTACAGCTCGTCTGGAGGATTTGTACTCTACCAATACCCAATAAATATCTACAGAAATTTTGGCAAGTCAACAATGGAGGATAGCATAGCATAGCAACAATTGCAATAAATGCTTTGCTTCACATGCCGCATTGTTGAATTAACTTTACTCAGTCCCTTTTCAGCTTCCAACGCAAACGGATCAACAACAATGGCACAACAATTTACACATACCGTTCAAGTGAAAATATAAAGTGGGGAAATTGAGATTGTTAATTTAACTGCTCGGAAGCAACGGGGCTTTAATCAACATTCTTGCATAAATTGTTTATTTTTAATTACTCCCTCAACTGCTTTGTATTCATAAGAGGAAAATCAATTATGTACTTTTGTAGTATGGGAATTTGAGAGAGGACAAATTTAGATTGTTAACTTTCCCCTGGAGTTAACTTGCTTTGCATAATTAATTTTAATTAAGAAAGTTCAACACAATGAACAATCAAACTAATTTCTTCCGTCAACTATTAAAGTTATTTGCGTGGTGGATAAATAAGTAGCAGCAGCAGCATTCAAGTATCAACTTTCCAGATGGAGTCCCATAAATAAACTCCTATTTGTTTCCCTTCTAAAATGGACCTCAGTGAAAAGTATAATTGTCTCGGCAACGGCTGAGTCAGACTTTTTCCAACATTTTGTTTTGGTACAAGTTTTGCAATGACGGTCTCGTACACGGGAGACGTAGCCAACGGAAGCAGCTTTGGCTGCTTCTGGAAAATCTTGGGAAGGTAAAGACAGGAAACAATCTCAGCACAGCACGCCTCAATACAATACGACGGACAGACAGACAGACAAAGACATCTCATAACACACTTGCCCCAATATGTAGTTGTCTAATAAATTGATAGAAAACTCTCAATTAAGATGAATTTTGAATTAAATATTCAAAATTCTTTTGAGATAAAAGTTGATCGGAATCTCGACAAACGGGAAATTTTATCTGGTTCAGTTTTAGTCAAATATTTCACATATTTTTTTACCAAACGTTTGTCAGTCAACAAACATTGAGTGACCCCGTAAAATGTTGCACTTCCGCTAGATGTCAATGGGATAGAACTTGTGGACGCTCCTCGAGAGAGAAAACGTTAGAAAGTGAACTTGACCTTGTTGTCTGGGTCAATTACTAGTTCAAGGTCGCGTGAATTCCTGTTTTACAAAGTTTATGAATTGCAGGTGGCGGGGCTCGGTTTACAAGCTAATTTGGCGTGAGCTGATTGCGTATCTCTTCCTCTACTTTGTGATAAACGCCATGTACAGGCTGGGGATGACGGAGGAGCAGCGGAGGTGACTTTCCCATCCTTAATTTAAGCCTCACTCATAATCATAATCTAATTGTGTTGCTCCCTCAGGACTTTCGAAAGGGTGAAGGTGTACTGCAGCAAGCAGATCGAGAGCATCCCCATGTCCTTCGTCTTGGGCTTCTACGTGACGCTGATTGTGAAGCGGTGGTGGGATCAGTACTGGATCCTCCCCATGCCCGACTCCCTCGCACTCTACATAAGTGCCAGTCTTCATGGACAGGTACTTAAGTACTTACTTGGTTCTATTTTTATACCATACCTAACGGCAGTGTCCCTTAGTCCTCCCTTCTATTTACAAAGGGAAATGCATAAGGATTAGTGGTATTCCACAAATCCATTGGTTTTTTGGAATGGATGACTTTGGTTCTGGAACTGAAGGACATTTAAAGGAATTGAATTGATTCGCTCATTTTTTGCATAGGATTTGAAAGCATTGCAAAGCAATTGATCAATGTCAGTTATTCTTTTCTCTGCTGGATGAATATCCCCTTAATTACACACTTGCCAATAAATTTCCACCCCGTAAAATATTTTTTGTGTCCCTCCCCAATTAAATCCATCATTAAGTTTATGAAAAGCAGAGAGGTAAAACTAATGATCACATTTGTTTATTTAGCCCAGCCAAATGACGCAACGCAATAAATACTTTTATTTGTAACTAATTTGGCTTAAAACTTGTTGCTACGTAACAATAATTTAATTTGCCAAACAAAGCAAAGCTGCTTTTCTCAGCTTCCAGCAAAGATCGTAGATCACGACAATGGGAAAACAAAAACAATTATTGATCCCTTACATAACCATATAAATTCCAATAAATCTCAAAACATCGTAAAAAAAGTCACGAACCAACAAACAATTTAAGAGGCTAGTCAAAATAATCTTTAAAAATTACATCCTTCTGCTATTTAATTAATTATATCGCTAGATGGCCGTAACAGAATTTCACTTTAAAATGGCATTTTTGCACAAATTATGCTACAAATTTTATTGGATCATTGTTTAGAAAATAACTCTTGCTTTTTATACCCAATTAAAGCCAAGCTTTTCCGGTGCAATTAAATTTTTGGGATCCTAAAACTTTATTGAGATTTATTGGCTGTAAATAAAAAGTGAGAAACTAATTCGTTTGTCCAGACGCTGCTCGTAAATTTTTCTTGAATATCCACCTGCAAATCCCCAAAGGTGTAATTACAGGTGTTTGTCAATCATCCCGGAATTCATTAGCTCCCATTCAACCATTTTACCTGGAATTAGTTGGAATGAGTTTGCAATTTGTAATGAAACTTTTCAAAGGAGTAAAACTCGATTGATTAGAAATTGGTTGCAAAAAATGAACAATTGGATTTTTTTATGGATTAAACTCGGCTCTCTGAGAAATATTATGTCATTTGGCTGTGATCCGTGGAAATTTTTGACGCATTTTTTAGTCATGTAGATTTAGGTGGCTAACAAATAAAAAACTAAATAAATCTGGGGTTGAGCGAATGAGAAGAGAAATTTGCATAAGCTAACAAACCACAAAAATAAACATTTTAATAGCCTCCATTATTTGCATGAGTGGTGAAAGGAGGGAGTTGGATTAAATTAAGAGTGGGGATATTTTGTGGAAATGGGCGTGTTGGGTTGCATAACTATTAAATGCTGCTAAATGGGGATTCCATGTCGTGTGTCGCAGGGAGTGGCGGCGGCGGCGGGGTGGAAGGGGAACAATCAATGTCAGTGGGTCAAGGGGCTGCTAATCATTTATTTATTTTAAGAACTGCAACTGCACTTTGCATTCAATGACTCATCCATTTGTTGAGTGGACTGTCTAATAAATAGCCAGAGGTAGAGGCCGAAATGAAATGTGTACAGATGTAAAAGGTGAAACCGGATATGAACTTTTTGCTCGCTAAACTAAAGTTAAATTACTTTCAATTCTTACAAAGTCAGATCCCGTTCCGTTTTTGCAACGCACGCTTAAATGCAAGCTGACAAAAAATGCAACAATCAATTTGGTGGCTAAAAATAGAATGTAATTATCTCTCATATATTATTCTATTGCACTGTGTCAACGCACCGTCCGTCTGGCTTTTGAACAAAGTAGCAGACTTATTGACTGAAACTTGTACATAACGTCCCTATTTGTGTCTATATGACGAAATGTGGTCTCAGTCGAAAGATGATTTTAAGAGCAATTCATCTATTAGAAAGTTCGAAATGTACAGTGACGAAAGCCGCTGCAAAGATAACTTGGAAATAAGCAATTTTTGAGCTTTGAACAAGGTCAGAGGTAAAAAAAGTCAAGTGATCACAAAGAAGAGCGTAATTGAGCAAATTTCTCAGCCGCATCGTTACATCTATTTACTAATTTTACTATTATTAAATTGCGAGATTTCCCTCTTATCTAAAATTGGTCAACTTTTGCATAAATTTCAGGACGAGCGGGGTCGACTTTTGCGACGGACAATTATGCGCTATGCAATGTTGGCCTACATCATCTGCCTCCAGAGAATTAGCTTCAGGGTCAAAAAGCGGTTCCCAACAATGCAGCATCTTGTGGATACAGGTAATTAATAATAACTATTTACTTAATTCCTCTACTTTCATGCAAAAACCCATTTACTCCGGGATAAAATAGACATTTCGTGTTGGGCAAAATATTGCACGCGAAGCGAATGTCTTGGATGCGGATTGAAATGTTTCATTCGCTGGGCTCAATTATATATTTTAGTTTATGGGCTGCAACAATTCAATACAATTGGATTTTTGCACATGCACTCTGTGGATTAAATTGTTCAGACTCAATTGTTACGTTTCGTGCAAATCCCATTCAGATTTTTTGCTAAAATTTACATATCTATCTATATCATTTTCAGTTTGCTGACCGCAAACTAATTATAGTGCAACAAAATGCAAAAGCTACCCTTTCAATGTGGCCGTGGCTAATAAAAAAAATGTTATCTCTGTAAATTTCAGGGCTGATGACGGAAAGCGAGTTAAAAATATTTGACCTAATGGATCAGAAGACAAAGGTTCTCAAATTTTGGATGCCTGTTGTTTGGGCGTCCAATTTAATAAATCGGGCGCGGTTGGAAGGACGGATCACGAGCGACCAAATGGTCCAGACAATCGTGACAGAGCTGAGTGACTTTCGCCGAAAACTTGGGCGTGTGATGGTGTATGACACTGTGAGCGTGCCGTTAGTGTACACACAAGTCGTCACGCTGGCAGTGTACACTTATTTCCTGGCGGCGTTGCTAGGGCGACAATGGGTCAACCCCCCCGACCCCACAAAAATATATCCTGGCTATGAACTAGATCTTTATTTCCCCATTTTCCTCTCATTGCAGGTGGACATTAATTTATTAGTTAGTTAGTGTGTCATTTTGAACCAACTAATTTAATTGTAAATTGTAGTTCATATTTTATATTGGTTGGCTGAAAGTTGCGGAGACGCTGATTAACCCTTTTGGGGAGGATGACGACGACTTTGAGCTCAATTGGCTGATAGATCGTCACATAAAGGTGAGCTACATGGTGGTGGACGAGATGCACGAAGAACATCCCGAACTGCTCAAAGATCAATATTGGGAACAAGTCGTCCCTCAAGATCTGCCATACAACATTGCTTCCGAGCACTTTCGACGGCACGAGCCTCAGGGCTCCACGGCCAGCATGAAGGTCAAGGCCAGCGAAAGCGTCTACGCCGATCTGACCTCTGTTAAAAGACATTCCGTCGTCCCCGAAGAAGTTTATGCCGATTATGTAAGTTTCTTGAAAATGGCTAATTTGAAAAATAACTCTATGGATTTTCAGGAAAGTGTGACAGACTCCCCTCTGCCCGACACCAGGAAGTCGTGGATCCAACGACAGTGGTCGCGTGTGGGCTCACTCCGCTCCACCTCTTCGTCCTCCTCCAGAAATCGAACGCATTCTGGACCCCTGCCCCACTCTCTCCCTCACCCCGGGGGTCATCGACCTTCCCTCTACGAACGGATACTCAGTCGGAGGTCAAGCAAGGATAATCGATCTTCCAGTCGATATCTTCCTAACCGCGCTGCTGCCGCCGCTGCAGTGGTCGCCGGGAACAATAACAAGGATCCTGGAAATTACACTTTGACTTTGAACAATCCAAATTCCCGCCCACGCGTCCCCACGCCGGACGTTAGCAAGGAGAATCAAGTTAATTTAGCAACTGCTGCTGCTCCTCCCCCAGCCAGGGCTCTTTATCAAAATCCCTCTCAGCAAGAGCCATTTGCAGCAAATCCTGGCTACGCCACGGCGCCAACGGCGGTTGGCGTTGGAGCAAAGCCAATTTCCAAGCGGGAACAACTGCCCCCACCTTCATACGATGATATGATAATGGAAATGGACAACGAGGAAGAAGGGGAGGAGTCTGGAGGGGGGGTGGTCAGCATCCTCTCCCCAATTGCAGAAAATGATGGAAGTCCATATTCCACAAGTAGCACAAACCGCTCCCACAAATCCTACAATTACCCTACAACAAAGAGCATTTTTGGAAGAAAGACTTCCCCTCCCCCAGCAACCACGCCCCCTGCGTCGATTGCCAACTCCCTTGCCCCTGCCACGCCCACAGCCACCAACAGCAACAACTCATCCCTAAAGTCTTCAAAATCACTTCAACTCTCCCAGCTTGAGTCTGCTCTAAAGGAAACGGTACTTGACGGACATACAAATTTGGCATATTCCCCGTCCACTGAAGAAATGGGGGCGGATGACGACGACGAGTCGAGGGACTATATGACCATCGCAGAGGTGAAGGAGAGTAGAGCGGAACTGGAGCAAAAACTGGCGCAAATAGAAACGCCGCCAACGCTTCCGGACCGCGAACTTCCACTGGGGCAGGGTCACGTGGGGCACAAGAAGAAGAAGTTGGTAGCTCCCATCCGGAGCTTGAAAGGAAGCCCGGGCTCGGTTGAGGAGGAAGAAGAGGGCGGGGTGGTGATAGGGACAAGCCCTTCCCCTGGCGAAAAGCTCCTCTTACTAAGCCCCAAGAAGAAGCGACGGGAGTTGGGGAAAGACTGTGAAGTATTTGTCTGACAACACGTTCCTAAGTTTTATACATGCCATAATTAAATTACCTTTCGTTGATTAGTCATGTTCTAATTGCAATTAATAAATTAACTAATGAATAAATTAATAGCGTAGTGGAAAATTTATCTTGATTCGATAAGTTTTTGTCCTCATAATTTAACGTGCTTTGAATTTGTTTTTTGAAATTCCTGAAATGGACGTGAAATGAAGTGGAAATTTTTTTGTTTTTTGGACAATTTTTTTGAATGAGAGATTTTGTTGGGATTCGACATTCGACTACGTGGCAATGTAGAATTTAGGTGGCAATTGGCAATGTAACTTTTCCAAGAATGGGACTTTTGGAGTGCAGGCTCTAAGGAAATTAAAGCAAGAAGCAATTGAGCCATTTCTCTTTGATGTAGTTGCAACAATCCATGAGTTGAGCAGAGCAGAGAGGATGTCACATTACAATGTTATTATAGCCTCATTCTATCAATTCAAAATCTTTCCGAATATATCGTTTTTATTTTGCTCTGAACAGATAATATATTTTCGCGTAGGGAATTAATAATTTTGAAAGAGTTAGCTGGGGTAGCTTGGAAGTGTAGCAATGCATATTTGTTGATTAGAATTCCGCTGTATTCGTGCAAAGCCGGCCTCCCCCCAACCACTCCCCCAAGAATTCTTGATGGACCAATATTGGAGTCCGGTGGGGCTGTGGACGCCGTAACCAACAGCAAGCACGGCGTGGTTTAGGTTTAGCATCGTTGTCCCTGGAGCGCATGGCGAGTTGTTGAGAATCCCACTTGAATAGAATTGCAATTGCGTCCCATTCACGGCCACGGAAATAGGGCCTTTTGTGGCCAAAGCGGTCTGGAGCGCGGACTCTGAGCCTTTTGGTGTGACTGTGGTATAGCCAGACGACTTTATAACCCGGCTGGAAGAATTGTAAGCGCACGTTTGTTGGATTCCAACATAGGGATAGGAAGCCTCCGAGTCTATTCCGTTGGCTGTTGTGTACAAATAGGCTTGGTCCATTGTCCCTCCCTCGCACGAGTTTTGTCCAGCTTGGGCTATAAATATTGTAAGAAAAAGATGTTAGTATGTAAGTGCTTTGGGAATTATTTGTTATCCTATTTATGGTTGGATGTGTTGATGTTGGATCTTGCACAGCGTTTCAAATCAAGATCAGCATCAGATGCTTTCAATAATCTGCTTACTTGCACAGTCCACAAGGTTTTGTGGGGAGAGGGACACGAGATTCCCCGTCTTGGCTTTGTTGAGAGCTTCAAGAGCCCCCGCCTGACAAAATATGTAAAAAGTAGCGTCTTAATTTTAGGATCGTTAAATCTATCATTTACCGCAGCAAATGCCCAACACGAGCCACAGCTCCCTTGGTCTTTGACATCCGTCACGTATCCCTTGGAAACCCAGTCTATTGAGGTTGGAGCCGATCCTCCGCCGCCTAAAAGACCACCAAGACCCCCACCACCCCCAAAAAGAAGTTTCGAATTGCCCAACTGCAATGATAAGCCCAGACGAAGATGTTTAATCTTGAATTCTTCAGGTGATAGGTCAGCAAATTGATTGATGGCTGCAAAAGCAAAGCTGAATTAAGATGCGTACAACTCGTTTTTACAAAGTTTGTTTACCCATATCAAAAGTGCGATCTGGATTTGAATTGTGATCCTGAATCAGTTGAACATTTGTGCTGTAAACGACTTGCCGGTCACCATCTTCTTTAGGGCTAGGGTAAAACTTTTCAAATTTGGACTGGTAAATGAAAATTAATTAGTTATCTTTAGTGCATAGGAATAAGTCTGCATTTTTAATGATTTTTTTTACCTTGAAATCATCCCAGTTTAACAAGCCACCCGAAGAAGGTTGGAAGGTTGCCAACGCAACGGCAAGAGCTAGGAGAGTCGCCTTCATTTCGAACGAATTCTGTAAAATTAGCCTCCATGGAATCGACTTTTATACAAAAAGGGGCTCTAACGATATGTTAAATTAATGAGCTAATTTAATGATGAAGAAGAAAGCAAGCTTTTGATGTCACATTTTTCGCCTGCATTAAAAAGAAAGCAGATGGGCAGAAAGAGTTTAATTTGCAAACCAAAAAAAAATTAAATGACAATTCATTTTAGCAACCTTTAGTTATGCAGATATTTATTAATTTAATTTAATGGATATTTCTGGGCTACAATTTTGAATTTCTGCACAATGAAGTAATAGATCTTTTTTAGAGGTGGATTGTAATGTTACACGTGGAGTGGCTTGCGCAACTCTCAATTGATAAAATCAATTGATATTCAAAGCGTTAGAATTTAGAATTTCCACGTTTCAAATGGCTTTAATACAAAATTGAGAGAGCAACAAATCGTTGAACTTGGGTTTATTATAATTAGCCTGATTGTACAAATGGTACATGCACAATAGCTCTACTTATATATGTAGCATCCCAAGATTTCTTACCAATTTTAAGGGCTAGTTTTTAAGAATTTTATTAACAGATTTTTCGATCCCATTGAGTTTATTAAATCGGAACAAGGTTTGAGAGGATATAAAATTGTTTGAAGCTGTTCTCCATGGAGGTTCAGTGCGTTTGAATACTTTGAATGTGGTGCAAATAAAAGAGATGCGTTTCATGGAAATCTTTATTGTTGAGGTTTGCTCATTGACTAGAAACTACGAGTAAGGACACAGGAGGAAGAAAGCAATAAATAAATATTTAAATAAGTCACTCTTAAATTGGTGACCCCCAGAAACTCCACCCCTTTTAGTTTTTGGTCTACTTTGTTAACTTTTAAGGAGAAACAAGTCAAGAAACGCTAAACGTTTGGCTGGATGTGGTAACTCGGTGGGTTAAATTAAAATTGCTCTGACTATGATAAGTAAATGCTGGTGGAGGGGGGAGCTGTGGGGGGCATTAATTAAACATTATTTTAGAAACATGTTTGGTAGAATAAATAAGTAAACACTACGAAGGTTTAGTGTGCTTAGTGGAGTCCAAACGCCCTGTTTTTCTCCACCAACAGTTTTGGGTTGACTGGCTGACTTTGGTGAGGGATTAGGGAAGAGTGCCGAGGAGTGACGCAAATCTGCAAAATGACATCAATTAGTCCAACTCTCTTTTGCAAGACTTTTGAGGGGGAAATTACCTGGTACTCATCGGGAATAATCGTCACGGCACTTTTGCCCACGAGATCAGGCAAGGGCTCTCCCTCCACTGGCTTTAGCTCAAAGACGTGGACGAGTGAGGAAAAGAAGAGGAAGAGTTGGTGACGAGCGAGGACGTCCCCCAGACACATTCTTCGCCCCGTGCCAAAGGGGATAAAGAATTCTGGCTTGACCACTTTTCCCTCGGGACTGAGGAAACGGGAGGGATTAAAGGCCTCGGGCTCGTCCCACAACGAAGGGTCCATGTGGACGGCGTAAATGAGTGGCATCACTTGAGAGTTCTTTGGAATCAGAAAACCGTCCAACATGACGTCACTATATAATAAATAGGAAAGGAGATGGTTGTTAAGCAATGTGATGTAATAATGTTATTTGTCTGGGTTGTCTTACGTGGTTGTGGAGTGGGTGGTTCCAAGGGGGACGATGCACGCCCGACGGAAGACTTCCAGCAGCGTGGCCTCCGTGTAAGGCAAAGATGTGAGATCTTCTAGAGAAGGGAGTCGATGAGGGCCAACGACCTACAAAACACATTTACAATTAGTCACATATTAAACTATACAGCTCTATAGCTATTATAATAATTAGTTATTTTTAGTTACCTGGGCCAGTTCACTCTGGACCTTGGCAAGTATTTGTGGGTAGTGGAGCATGTAGAGGACGGCCCAATTCATCGTCGTCTTTGTCGTCTCCATCCCAGCAGAATACAAGTCCCCCAAAATTTGGTAAATCTGTCTGTCTGTAATCCAGAGCTTTTTATTGATTGCTAATTATTATTATTTATGAGATTTGCTCTCAAAGTCTCAAATGTTACCTGGATCTTTTCCCTGGAACAGTTCCCTTCCCTCTTGCTTAGCAATCTCAATTTCCAACAAGTAAGTGTCTACCACATCCCGAATATTTGAGGGGTCGAAAGTTTCCTTGTGCAACTCAACAATGTCCCGAAAAAAACCGGACATTTCCTCCCGATTCTGCCGAATAATAACATTATTATTATAATAATGAAATCCTTTAAAGAGTTGGTTATTTTATGCAAACTTACAGCTTGTATTTTGACATTGAGAGCTTGAAGTCTGGGGAGATTTCTAAGACAGGGGATGAAATTGGAGGCGCCGGTGGCAGTGCAAAGTTGGAAGCCTTCTTCAATGAGTCCCATAAAGCGCTTGAAGCGGGGATCATTTTTGGAAAAGCGGACATTCATCAGGAGGGAGCAAATGACATTGGAGAAGGAGAGAGTGAGGATATTGTTTAGGTTGAGGGCTCCAGCCTTCCCCTCATCCCCCCACACGTCCCCCAAAAAGTGAGACACTTCCTCCTGCAATATGCTTCAGTTAGAGTGGGTGTGGCGTATAATAATGCATTGTGTCCTTCCTTACCATAATTCTTCCCTCCAGTTCCTCTTTCCCAGAGCCCACTTGCTTCATCCCAAACTTTCTTAGTTGTTCGTGGAGAAACTTTCTCTGCTCCTTCCAAAGGGCGCCGTCCACATTGACCACCCCTGAAACAAGAAAAGCAGAAGGGCTTAGTACATCACTCCAGACACTGCCGGCAGACACTGCCAGACAGCCAGGGGTCGGTGAACCCTCAAGGACTCCACTTGTTTACATTCCCATCTCTAAACAACTAGTTGACACATTTCCACTTCCATTTTACGAGTCTTTTGCCCCGACTTTGTTTTGAAAGAAAAGGAAAACATTTGTCGGGCTTTATTAATCGTTAAACTTGCTCTGTGCTCAATTAAATGTGATGCCCTTGGTATTAAATTAAATTGAGACGAGGCCGAATATTGGGATGTCCTCAGTCTCAATCAACTTTCAATCAACAATAAAGAATGACGAGAAGAATGAGATGAGAAACGAGCACGACTCCAAAGGACTCCAGAGGAAGTCTCAAGCTGCCTCAAGCTCACAAACACACTGATTGCACAGTTCACAAAGACACACAAACTCACCGTAGCCCTCGATGATGGCTGAGATCTCGTTTTCAGGTCGTCCGCTGAAGGCTTCCTTCCGAAACGCCTTCCGGATGCTCTTGTAATCCGAGAGGACGACGAGGAGTTGGGAGCCCAGACGGGCGGAAAATGTGGGTCCGTACTTGCTCCTCAGCTCTGTAAACTGGACGTGGGGGACGCCGCTGAGGAAGGGGAGGAAGCCGAGGAAGGGGATGCCCCAGGGGCCGGGGGGAAGGGACCTCAGCCAGAGCAAGTATTGTGCGGCCCTTAGGGCGACAAGGAGGAGGGCGGCTGAGGCCAGACTGACGGCCAACTCTGAGCCCAGCAGAAGGGCCAACAGTTTGGACAGGAGGAGCATGTCACTTTAGTTAATTGTGCTTAATTGTTGCTAATTAATTGAGAGAAGAAGAGAGAGGTTTGTGCAGCAGGAGGCCCGCAGCCAGATTACCTCAGGACTCAGGTCTCATTCCCTTTTATATACAACCACCAACTTGCGAGTTCCCCAGCTCAGGGAACAAGGGAACTGGCTAACAGCCACTTAACTGCCAGGGTCCAGCTGGCCAACAGCACGCACAGGCAGCAGCCCCAAACTGGGTCACATCTGCCACACTTCCTCCCTTTAAATTACACCCACTGACCATCCCTCAGTCCCTTAGCCCCTCCGCCACCCTGTCCGTCCGTCCGTCCGTCCATCCCACAACAACAACAACTCTTGCTGCCTCGTAACTTTTAAAGGCCTGTTTGGCGTGGCTCGCCACTCTGCTACGTCCACTGTCCACTCCTGCTTCGGCTTGCGTAAGAGCCCTTTAACTATTGTGTAATAGGAGTGAGGCTGGTTGTGGTCTGTAATTGGAGGTTAATAACCGCATCTCACTCTTGAGTTGTTAAGGGCCTCATATAACTTAAGGGTCCTCTTTCTTGGTAACAGGATCCAACACCGTTGTTCCCTTTATTGTGCCTAATCCCGTTTCCAGCATTTTTTACTCTTTTTACTCACCTTGGGGCCTGGGGGCGTGGTCTGTTGGCAACTCACAACTGACCACAACTATTGCTTTGTCTGCCCAAAGGTCAATGACCTCACTGCAGTGGACAGCCTGTTTTTTAAAGGACACCTTGTACATTCTTTTATGCAGTGGACACTGCCGCAAATTAATTGCATTACTATATACTTAATTGTTGTTTGCTGTGGGTGGTCCCTTGGAACAAAAGGTCGTTGGTTGGCTTGTTGGCCCACTTATGCATCCTCTCTAACGGGAGACTTGACTAAGGGCCCCTGGGCCAAAGGAAGTGGCCACATCCGGAGCAACTACATAAAAAAGGGGATGCTTAAGGGAGGGGCCCTTTAAGGGGATTGGGGGTGGGGGTGAGAACAAAGGGGCACAAGAGGTGTTTGTCCTCTAAAAGTACACAATGTGGTTGTTGGTGGGGTTAACGGCCGCTAATATGTGCCACTGTGTTACATTCAAATCCACGCTTCCCAAACTTGATTCAACAAATAAATAAATTAACATAACATTAATTAGCTAGACCAAACACAGAGCAAGGCAAAATTAGCAAAGTGACGCATAAATTCTCAGAAAGGGGAAAATTACTAGAAGGAGGGAAACTAACCTAACCTACGCTCATTCCGTCCGTCCGTCTGTCCGTCCGTCTGTGGGTAGGGAGGGAAGGGGATTACGGGGTTGGTGAGGTGGTTAGGTCCGTTTGTGGTTTGAACGGTAGTTTTGGGCCCTGTCCCATTGTCCCACTGTCCGAGATCCGGATTTGTTGTGTTTTCATCTCATTGGCTGTTGCACAATGAAGTAGTTGCAACTGTTGCATCTGAAGATGAGACGAGATTTAGACAAATTAATGCCAACCTACGCAACGCAATAAGAAAACAAGATTTGGAGTTAATTATTCAATGCAGCAATGCAAAGGACTCGAAGGAGATGAGACAACAATTGAAGAGAAGAGAGAATTGTTATGTAGCATCAATTTGCAATTCATAATTAATTAATGGGATGCAATTCCCAGGGAGCGTCCACAGCCTCGGGGGACATGTCGCCGAGGGGCGTCCCCAGGGGAAATGGCCCCCCTCCGCCCCTTTGGAGGGACTTGAGGGGGGACGTCTTTGTGGATGCTGGGGATTGGATTGCATATTGAAAACTGGGGAAATGGAATAAGGAGCTAAAGGCCTCTTAAAATTAAAATTGGCTCCGTCCCATCGCCAAATTGTTTGCCAAGTAGTAGCCACTACCACATCTTCTTTACAGAGGTCGTTGACCCGGGAGCACAAACAAAACAAAGCTTGCCAAAGGGCCCAACACACCACGCGTCAGATCTCGGCACAAAGGGCCCCTGGACAAGCCACTTTTTTAACCTTCTGGCTAACAAAGACCCTTTTAATCCACCCTAAATTTACAATTCTGGAAAATGTAGATAAAAAAGTTTAGGCAAGTGCATTGACTTTTTAAGCCCAATTTCCAGAAAAGGGTCCCTTAAGGGTCCAGGGTTGAAATGAGGTCAAAAGTTCAGAAAAAGATCCCTTCCTTATGATTTAACAAGATTGTCCTTGAGTACTAGAATTGAGGATGGTGCTATAATTAATTTCCTTGGAAACGAGATGGTTTGCAGAATCTGAGCAATTCCAAGAATTGGAGACGTCATCACATTAAATATTTGCATGTCTATCAATCTCAATTATTTGCATACTTTGGAACTTTGTTGCTATGTTATTAATAACTTATATTATAAATAAGTGAAAAATTATCCCTGCTGGAGGATTGAACCAGAAAAAATGGGAATTTATTTATTTTTAAATTTTAGATTTGGATAAAATTAGCTAATTGTTGTCATTATTACTTTAATCGTATGCTAATTATTATTAGGGTCAGATGTGAACAAACTTGAAGATAAAAGAAGGGAGCAATGGCACACTAAATTAACTAACAACGCAATTTAATTGTCTGCCTGCATCAGATGCACATTTCAGCACAACAATCAACTGCACAATCAATTACTAACTATAACTACTCGTCCAATTTTACAATCAAATGCTGGAATTTTTGGAAAATTTTCCTTAAAAACACCTAAAATTTTCCATTTGCAAAAAAAAAAAAAAAAAATTCCACTTGAACCAGTTCCCAACTAAAAAAAAATTAAACTGCCCCTTCTTCAAGTTCAGTCTGTCTCTTGTCCTCTTGTCCCTCCTCGTCATTTGTGACGAGAAAGAGGGACTCTGGTCGTCCGGTTTCCAAATCTTGCTTCACATATAAAGCATAGCCCCCACCCCCAGAAGGAACTCCCATAATCGAATGGACAAAGGTTGCCGAGTGGGCGGGGACCCCTGCTACAGGATTTTGACCACCTGGGCCAACGCCACCGCCACCGCCCGTGGTGCCGCAAACTTCCAGTCCTGGATGTACAATGGGGCAACGACGGGTTCGAAAGCACCGAGCCCACTTTGTAGCCTCTCGTCGAAAGTGTTCGTTAAACCAGCAGTAAATGAATGGATTGACGGTGCATGAGGACATGGCGATAAGATGACATATCAAAATGGCGCTTGAATTTGGGCGCAAGACGGAGAAATGAGTGAGAAGATGGTAAATATTGATGGGGGCCCAAGAACCAGCAAAAAAGAGGACCGTTAACGCCAACATTTTTATCGTCTTCTTTTTCCCTTTGGATTGCGCCGCTTGTTGTCGTGGTGTTGTGGAACCTGAACAAAAACATGAACAAAAACGTTTAAAAATGCATTGCTTGAAAAGAAAATGCGGGGATTTTGAATTTTGAAGTCCATCTGGCGGAGCGTTAGTTAGTTAGTTTACCTAGATCTGAGTCCCTGTTGCTAAGTCTGTGCATGATGTGGAGATAAGATACTGTGGTGAGGGTGAGGGGGATGAGGTACTGCGCCAGAAATGTCCCCACCGTCAGCCAACGTCGTCCCGCCGAACCCAACTCCACAAACTGACATCGCTTGACCACTCTCACCGTCAGCGTCGTCCAAACCTTCAACCATCACAAATATTATTACATTTATAATTCATCCGCATCCGTCAACTCTAATTTATCAAAAAATATGGGAAGCTGCATGAATTCCCAATTTATATAATTTGCTGCTAAACGCTCTTCCCATAATATTCCGACCTTGGAGGGAAATAATAATTGACTCTGACATTGCAACTTCCCATTAATTCCTTATCTCTCTTGATTTATGGGGATTAAAGGGACAAAGTGATGGCTCAGCTTCTTTAATACTCCTTATCTCCCGTTCCCAGAATTTGAATGTGGCTATAAGTACATATATGCACTTCCTACCTTGTGGTGGATGGCGTAGGGGAGGGAGAGGGCGGCGGAGAGGCTCCAAATCCCCCCCACAAGCACCACCCCCAAGGAACTCTTCATCCGGGAGCCCAACGGATTCATTATCACCTGCAGGAAATATACCTCCAATTAACCATTAAGCTACTGGCAAACAAAACTTACACAATATCTATCAACCGCAATAACAGCCATGGTTATGGATGTGACGTAGACGGACGTCACCTGGACCCAGGGGACCAAGTGACAAAGGACTTCCCCAAAGGGCCACTCTGTCATAATCACCCTGGCCGCCGAAAAGGGGATATTGAGTGTTGCCATAAACAAGTCGGCCACGGCCAAATTTGCCAACAGGGCATGGGTCAGGGTATGAAGTCGTCGACTACGGATGACGAGTTGGACGACGAGAAGGTTGCCCACAACGGACACACAGCAAATGATGATGTAAAGTGTGATGATAAGGATTGTCCTAAACTCCCACACCCTGTCCCCTTCGTCGGGCTGTAGGAGGGCGTTGAGGTCAAGAATGTCCGCAGAAGACAGGTTGAGGTCAAGTAGCTCTTGACCTCCAGACTCCACAAGATCCTCCACAGAATTCGGCTTTGGGCTCGGACCTAATTCAATTCATCATAAATACTTGAATCATTTCACAAAAAAATGAGAAAGATGCAAGCAAAGACGATATTTTATATGGAAGAGAAAAATCTCAATTTGCCTCAACTCGAGTCGTCTCAATCTGCCTCAAAAAATATAGTTATATATTACCCAGTGACATTTTCAGCACTTGGATAAACTCTTGTAAATTTTTCTTAAGGGAGTGTCCATTTTCGCCATATGAAACATTGCCTAGAACGAGGCCCTTATTGTAAGGGTCATGTCCCCCCTCAGACGAGGAAAAGTTGACGAGAGAGCCCCAAGAAAGCTCCTCCCCCTGGGGGTGTGGCTCGGACAACAGACTACTTTTGGGGGTGGGGTACAATCTGAGCAGAATTTCCCTGAGCTTCTTTACGAGGAATTCGTCGTGGTAGCTCATGACTTGTGATGTTGTTGGGGCGAAGGGAGTCCCCTCACTGAACTCTCCTTTCTCCCTTCTCCAAACTTTCTCCCCACCCAACTTTGCTTATGCAATGCAGTTACATAAATAAATTCCTAATGACAGTTCCAATTAGGAAACATTGGGAGGATAAAAAAGTGGCCATTGAGAGGGATGTAATCTGTCCAAAGGAGCGTCCAAGCTTCCTTGTCTACGGACCCTGTCTATGGACCCTGTAGCCACGAGCTGTCTGCAGATCTTGTCTCCTGTTTGCTCCTCGGATATAGATAAATGAGTGACGTGCTTGGGAGCAATAGGAGATCCATAAGAGATGAGAATATGGAAACTTTCACCAGCCCACACAACTCCTCTTTATGCCCCGGATAAAAATTGTATGGGAAAAGTTGGGGAGGGACCACACCCACATTAATTACTTGCTCAAAAAGCCCTGATTTCCCAGAAGGACATAAATTGTGCCATTTCAATAGCTCAAGTGGGACAACTACATTCACAAACTTTGCCAAACTTTTCAAAGAAAATTTGAGAGGATTCGGATTAAAGTTGTTTTGGATTTGGAACTTTTCTAATGAAGTTTAAAATGAGTTGATGGGAAACAATGTTTGCAATTAAGGCTCCAATTTAAGCTTATCTTTTGTGTGCATTTGGGCCCAGTCCCTTAATCCCACTCAACACACAAACATTTGTTGTATCCTCACAAAATCCTTAGAAAAAGTTCACTAAAAAATAATCCCAGTAGCCAAATAGTGAAATGCTCATTGAGGGATTGTTGTTGTTTGTTTTGGGACTCCTCCCCCTGGAAACATCTGCCCTCAGCTACGGTAGTATAAAATTATATATAACTGTCCAATTATTAATTATTAACAATCAGTCATTTTTTAGAGGGTGACTTTTGCAGCATGGGCGGTCCCTTAAGGAACTACGGAGGGGTGTGTCGTCAGTTGACATCTTGTCCTTCCGCCCTCAGCCAACTCCGTGCCGGAATTTCTCCGCCAATCTGCGCCACTGTCGTATGTTATGACCTTAATGACCTCAGGGGTCATCTGAGACTTTGATAAATTTCAGGAAGGGAGGACGCTCATCTGCTGTCAGACAGAACTTTCAATCAGTCTCAAAAGTAAGTAATTAGGTTGACAATTAACAATGTTGGTGGACATTAAAAAGTGTGGGGAGTTGGACAGAATGTTTAGAATATGACAAGATTGCGAGAGGAAATGAGGACAGATATCGTCCAATCCCATTGTTGCCCTCCGGGGGAAATAGCCATACGACTACTCCTCCTCTCTCAACCCCCCTGGACTCCACCCCCTACCCCCTCCTATTCATTGTGGGGGGCACGGAGGCCCGCGTGGGACAATTTCCACACATGGTAAGTAGTATACACTTTTGGAAACAACAAAAATGGAGCAAAGTCTCAGTGTGCCTCATTTTTCAGGTTGCCCTTGGTTACGACACCGGAGGGCCAAAGACGTCCTGGCTTTGTGGGGGCAGTTTGATAAGTGAGGAGTTTGTGTTGACCGCCGCCCACTGTCTGAAGCAGAGACGAGGTCGACTGATGACCGCGTTGCTAGGAGACGTCAAATTGGAGGAAGATGTGAGCAATCCTGTCGAATCTCGAGCACTGATACCAATTTCTTCCTTC
Organism: Proisotoma minuta; assembly: GCA_034698145.1. Taxonomy (NCBI): domain Eukaryota; kingdom Metazoa; phylum Arthropoda; class Collembola; order Entomobryomorpha; family Isotomidae; genus Proisotoma; species Proisotoma minuta. Next base: position 980 of record JAQIXN010000986.1, on the reverse strand, counting down.
ATCCTCCATCCAAATTACAAGGAGGGCTCTAAACAATACGACATTGGGCTTGTGAAGCTCGCCAAAAGGGTGGAATTTGGTCCAGGACTAAAGCCCGGCTGTCTTCCCCAACCAAAGGATAGAAACGAAAACTTGAGCAAGCTTCAAGCTCAGGGCTGGGGACTTACGGAATTTGGAGGTTTATTAATTGAAATTGAATTAACAAAGTAATTGATCCATCTATATAATCATTTGTTCAGGCAATTTGGCAGAAATTCTGCAATTTGTCCAACTGGGTCGAATCTCGGCTGCCAAATGTCGGGAGGAGTATCCAGAAGAAGGGATCACTTCCTCCCAGTTCTGCGCCCTGGGGGAGGATAACAAGGACACTTGTGAAGGGGACAGTGGCGGCGGCATCGGCGTCACCACTCAAGGACTCCACACCATTTTGGGCGTCACTTCCTTCGGCTCCAAGTACTGCGGGGCGGGAAAGTCAGGCGTCTACACCAACGTCCAGTCCTTTGTCCAGTGGATCGAAGACAACGTCTGGCCAATTTACAGCAACTAACAAATGATATTTATTAAATTTTAATTATGAATTTAATTGATTTATTTCAAAGGGAATCGCATTACAATGAGATTTTAAATTAAAGCAGATTAAAACGTTTTGCATAAATCAAATTATCAAAAGCGTGAATCCTTGGGAAGCTTGCAATTGAAATTAAAACTGGATATAATGAGAATTAACAAGGGAAGAAGTTGAGGCTTGTCATTAGTCAAATTTCAACTTTAGATAATACATTTTACTTAATTTACACAAATTATCATTTGCATAGTAAAATCAGTTAAGTATTTCGTGTCCTCGGGCGTCACATTTTCTACATTTCATCCCTTCTAAGTACTATTAATTTGTTCTAAACTTTAACTTTGCACTTATTTTTATAATAGTACGGTTCAGAAAAATTTAGCCCCACCCGAATTTAAGGGAACCTTTATTTTAC
>JAQIXN010000985.1:0-24674 GCA_034698145.1 Proisotoma minuta | reverse complement strand
AACTTAATTCAATTGAATTTTTCAAGATCCGTTCATTTTTGAACGAGATTTAGAATTTTAAAATTCCAATGTTTTTAATGCATGCCTTACCTAAGATTTTTTTATTTTTGGTTTTTATGGAAATTTTAATTTTTAAAGTGTAAAATTTTGTAACTATGAAGTAAATAAGTTGACAGGTCGTTATTCGTCCCACGTTCTCAATTGTTAACGCTTCTTTTCAATGTGCAAATAGATTGTATGTTTTTTAAAACTATATAAATTCAGTAATACCATTTAATGCCATATTTTTCTTCGTCATGCTGTCTTTATATGAACATTTTTTATTGTCTAAATATAAGAGAGAAATTAGTTAAAAACGATCATCTCTGCGATTAACCAAATTACAAAATGAATTTTGCAATTTGTGTTTCTTGACTGCACTTCTGTGAGTTAGCTTCAAAATTGAAAGATTTAAATGAATTTAAAAGAAATATAAAAAGAGATTTGACAGTAACTTACTTGATTGTTTTCGATTATTTTTGCAAAATTCCATTTTATATTAGACCCATCCGATATTCGAAAGCCTATCTTTATGATAAAAGCTAATAAAATGAGTATTTGTTAGGTTAATACGGTCAAATTTAAAATCCCTAAATAAAGTGAACTATTTCATTTGAATTATTATTTATTTGACAGGGTGGCCAAAATAAAAAAACACAAGAAAAATATCCTTTAATTCTGAATTAGGATTACTGTTGTGTGAAGTGAGCTCTTCTCATCATTTTATATTATTGAATAAGTATGGTGGTGTCTCCATACATATAACATTGCTTGCCAATTAAAATCAATTGTACCAATAAAAATAAATTAAGTTGAGTACAAGCAATAATTTTTCACGTATGATTCTTAATTAATTGCATAACTGGATGCAGCAAACGCGACTGAAAACTCAAATACAACTCATTCAATATATATTCGTTTTACAACTAGTATTATAATATTTTTGGATTTGGAATTTAGAGTTAAAATCTAAGTTTCATGGCGTGTTTTAAACTGTGTAGCCTGCTTTCTCTTTTCGTTTTATTTTCTGTTACAAATAACCAACAAATAAGGTAACAACATTTTTTTAATAAAAATATCAGGTTAAAAACCATTTTAAAATAAAGTTAGTAAAGTTTCATTTTTAATTTCAAAATAATAGAAAACGAAATACTGAACATGAAGCCTCCAAACAGTTGGACAAAATGTTGGCAGACTATGATCTAAGAATACGACCAGATTTCGGAGGTTTTTGTTTCAAAATACCAACTTGCGGAAATTGTTGTTGGTCTATTAACATAAACATATCAAATTTTATTTTAATAGGTGAAGCTGTTGTAGTTAATGTAACAATTTTCGTGGTTAGATTTTCCAATCTCGATGACAAACATTTGGTATGAAATGGACAAAAATATAATAATACATATAAAATATAATATTTTTTTCAGAAATTTGATTCCCAGTTTTATTTTCGGCAGTGGTGGATGGATAGTAGATTGGCAAATTTAGATGGAATTAATATTACTGTAAGTGTTGTATCAACTTGTATCCTTAAATTAATTTGTCTTACTAAAATGAAGTTTGCGTTTTTCAGCTAGATGGTGAAATGGGTAAAAAGGTTTGGCTACCAGATACGTTCATAGTAAACGAGAGCGAGGGAAAAGTTCATCGTTTTGAAAAAGAAAATTCTTACACAAGGATAAATGCCGATGGCTTGGTTAAGAGGTCAACCAGGTAATTAGGTTCGCGCGTAAAGAGGCGGTATTAGGGAAGCTTTATTTTTTTTTTTAACTTTATAGGATGTCAATTACATCATCATGTTCAATGACATTTAAATACTTTCCATTTGATACCCAAATACTTTCCTTAGATTTCGAAAGTTGTAAGTTTTTTTTAAAACAAATTCAAATTTTGTGCTCCCAATTGATGTTAAGCTTTATATGTTGCTAGACGCTTACTCCACAGATGACCTTATTTTTGTTTGGGGCGAAGGATCAGAGTTGTCATTGTGGGTTGCAGAAGACGCACTTAATGTTCCAGGTTTCAGCTATTTTGGTCATAGGCTGTTGGACAAATCCGTTTATTTGTACCCGGCCAACTATTCAAGAATTACAGCCGAGTTTGCATTTCAACGTGTTGCAAGTTATCATCTTTGGACATTTCATGTTCCCATTTTTCTCCTCAGTCTCGTCTCAATTGTTCCATTATCCAGAGCGTTTAAAAATTCTTCAGTTTCATCTGTATCAGGAAATTTATTTAGCGTATGTTCTTATTAATATTAAAACAATTTAATAAAGTTTGCATTTAATTATTGATGTTATAATTTAATGATAGGCAATTGCAATGATTTTGGTAGTGCTAGAATCTCGGCGTGAAATCCCCAATGATGGTGTGACATATGCAAACGGTTATATGATTTTTAACATAATATTTGTATTTTCAACTTTGTTGGGTATGACCTGAATTTTTCAATATTAAACATGTACGTAGAACTTATATAGATGCTTACAAATGTTTTAGCCTCCCTTGTATCAGGATATTCTAGAAAGGTATTAACTATTGCTATTGCCTCTGCCGTCAGTCTGCCAATTCAAAAAGCTTTGCCTTTAGTCCATTTTTTTTATTGTGTAAGATTTAAACCAAAGTTAGATTTTTTTTGGTTTGCATACAAGTGAGGAAATGAGTAATCATTATGAATTATGACTCCTCATCCGCACAAAGTTGTAATCGAAAGATGGGTTTTTAATATATTTTTTTAAATTGTGTTTATACGAGTTTTGTTTAAAAGTTTAAAGCTTAATGTTTGGATGGCAAGCTATTTCAAATGTATTATTACAACTTACAACGTATAATTTTAAGTTTCAAGAAGAAAAACATTTATACATATTAAATTTATTTCAAAATTAGGAAGTATTTGTTCAATGTAATCAACCAAATGGAGGCCAAAGTACAAATTTAAGAAGAAAATTGTGGTACTATAATTTATATAACTACTTTGAAAGTTAAAAAAACAATTAATAATCCTATAATATTTTTTCAGGGGTGAATTTTTATCCTTCTTGTTTCTTGGGATTTTGGGACTCTTTAATTTAATTTATTGGACAACTCTTTCGATCCAATCCCATGAAGAAAAACTGGATGAAAGTTGGGTTCAAATTTATTAAACCAAACAATGAAATAAATTTCAAACAGTTGATGTACCCCATAAAAACAACTAATTTCTGTATAATCCTTTTCCAACAAAGTATAAATTCATTCATAACCATTCTAATAATATGATATGCTATCGATCCCCACTAATCAATGTTTACAAACTATTCATGTTAATTAAAAATAAACAGGAATCGAATAACAGTTACATTGTACTTTTACGTAACAAATATCTAACGTTGCTGACCATATTTTGCATCCTCAACAATTTACTTCGGGTTCTCGACCTGGAGTTTTAATTAGAGCTTGGCTTGTTTTGGGCAAATTGAGATACGTAAAGATGAAGTTGCTTCCTCTTCTGTTTGCATTGGGATTTGTGACCATTCTTTCGGGTATCCTTTTACTTTTCATTAACTTCAGTTGGGCGATAACCCCCGTATTTAATTTTTAGATAAAGCATTGGCAGCCCCATCTAGCGAGGAGGATTATGATATAGTTTCCGAAGAATACAGCATTGTTTCTGAAGAATATCCCATTGCTTTAGAAGACTACTCAATTGTCTCTGACGAAGACTCGATCGTCTCTGATGAAGACTCAATTGTCTCTGACGAAGATTCAATTGTGTCTGAAGAAGATGAAGACGCCGATGTTGATGACGACGAAGGGAACGAAGCTAAGCCTCAGGGCCGCTCTTTGCTTGGTGGACTTGTGAAGGGAGTGAGGGCAATAGTAAAAGGGGTCGTTGGGGATGAAGATGACTACGACTATTAAAAGAGGTTTAATTATTGTTACAAATAATAATGTTAAAAAATAAAATTATGCATCAATAATTTCAATATTTTCATGTATTATTGCCCATTGTAAATAATTTAAATAGTGTGCTATTTTAATGATTTTACGAGATGCTTTTTCAACATCAAGCTACGCATTTATATGTTAGGTCACACTCACACAGTTCAGTGAACTCCATTCAACGAGATTGCGGGAATTCTTTGGCAAAATTTGCACAAATGTTTTCTAAGTTAGAAATTCCAACTCCCATTCCAATTATTAGTATAAAATTTCATCCCACAATTAACGTTCAAGTAGCAAGAGAGACCCGGTCACAGGTAACAATACTAACAATCACACATCCAACAATCAATAATAAAGACATAAAATTACATAAATTTGCATTGCCTAAATTTACAATTTTTGTAGCTCCATCATGACATTTAACGATATGAAATATCGAATACCAGTCGTTATCATCCATCGACTGACAATGCTGCCCAATGGGGAAGTTATTACGTCTAGAAAAATTCCGAAAATAAGTCCCCCCAAGTGTGACCATGCAGATGGAGAAGCAGTTCAGGTTCATGACTGTCCCTTGTGCCACAAATTGTTCCATGACGAAAAGGAAAGAGAAGACCACCTTTACGGCGTCCACAGTTTTGTTCTTAGAGACCCCAACAACAATGACGAGGAGGATGTGGGGTACGACAATTTTGGAACGGAGGAATATCTTCAAATTCTAGAAATGTAAGTAATTAAAATTTTAATTTGATTTGTTTCAGAAAACTTTAATATAATTTTATTCATTTTCTTAGAGAGAGACTTCAAGCTGAGAAAGCAAAACTCGCTGAGGAAAAGGCAAAGTTTAGAGCAGAAAGAGCTTCGGAGCGTAGGGCACAAGCCCAAGCACAAGCTCAAGCTCTAAAAGTCCCTGATAATGAAAATTCAAAAATTTCGATGAATAGGGTTTTGCGACGCCGAAAAGCTCGAAATGTTTCCCCTCTGCCGGCTCTGATCTCGGATCCACTTTCAACACCACAGCCCCCCAAAAAATCGGTTCTCAAAGTACATTCGAAAAGCAGGGTAAATAGAAATTATAACTTAGATCTTCCCAAAGTCGAGAAAATATTCCGTAAAAAAAACATTTTAAATAGTTTTGCCACTTGGTGACTTGGATAAAGTTTATTTTTATTGAATTTTTATAAAACTGACCAAATAAATTAAATTTATTCTCAAACCATTTTTGTATATTAGGTATTTCTAATTACAGGAAACATGGAGTCATTTGGATCCCCAGCTCAGTCAATGTTTGATTCAAAATTATTAATATCGCTAAAAATCATATCTAGAGATAATTTGAACTCTCGTTAGGGTCTATTGTTTTCCGCATGAATTAATGTTTTGTCTTAGTTGTAATAAAACCGATGTTTCGAACCTGCAAATTCAACAAAATGTTCCTTGAGGCATAACGTCTTTAATGAAGTTTGTATATGTATGTACCAGCATGAAATCTTCACCACCAATAAGGATGCCCATAACCAGAGATTGATATCTTGTTAACACCAGTTCCTTCAAAATGCCATCGCTTCACTCGCCTATGTACCTCATCTGCATCTTTCCCGTCTGTCAAATTATTTTACAAATTACTTGGCTTATTTATTTGGTATAATATTTATTAGAAGATACCAATGGGGTTGGGTTGAACTTGGACAATGACCAAAAACAAAAGGACGCTCAACAAAACAATCGATAAAGTGACGATATTGGACATTTTTAATCGAATGGTTTATAAATTGAAGTAGCTTCGGAGCATAAATTTTCATGAATGTGCAATTTGCCAACATGAAATGTAAAATTCAAGGCGAATTCCTCTGTATTGCATAATTTAACGAACTTGACATTGCATTATGTACATTTCATCAATAAATTAAAGGTTAATTACTTTGGCTTAATCAAACTCCTTGGTTTAAAAAGTTTCCAATTTTCCATCTTTAATAATGAAGCTTCATTTTGAATCAATTTTACCTTTGTATCTGATATTTTTTCAATGTGCATACTCATTCAAGGTAAAACTTTGGCTACCAAAATTGAGATTCATGATGTAAAGTTTTAATTAATGGACTTATAAAATTGTATTCTAGCTTGGCTGTGGTTTGCATCCATGTAACTTTGGGGGGAAGCGTTGTTGCAAGGGATACATGTGCGTGCGATGGGAACATTCAGGACGATGCGTCATTCGTGTCAGAGGATGAACTTTTGAAGAAAGTTTGCCAACTTTGCATTCATATACATTTCAGAAAAGCCAGACAAAGCAATAAACTAAATGCCAAATAATCTTGTTACATTTCATATCAGGCATCCAGTGCGCTATAAGTATACGAAAGAAACATTAGAAACGTGTTCCCTATTCCATGCTATTCCTTTATTCCTTTCCTATCTATAGCTGTGCAAGAAAATAATCCATAGGGCCATTTAAATAAATAAATGACAGGCAGAGTTTTTCTTTTTTAATTTCCTTTCAGCTCTTTTGATACTCAATATTATCTCGTGCAACTACAAACAAATTATATTTTTATCTATTGTGACAAAGCAAGGTGATACATTATGAGAAAATCGAAGGTATATGTCATACTTTTACGTTTTATAAGGTTGGAATTATAAATAAATAAGTTGCAATTTTTTAACTTTTGTTTTAGAAATTTCGAGGCCTTTTGACTGCAAAAATACAAATTCAAGCCTCTTGGACATCAAAAAATGCGTATCCTGGGCTTGAGCCAATGCACCATCAAATCAGGGAATTTGATCTTGACCAAACGTACGTAAATTATGGATATGCATAATTCAGATATAATGATATGAACAATAATCCTATATTATGCTCCTTTAGGTGGGATGAAGCCTTTCGAACTCATTTCGGCGTACTAATAATACAAATTATTACTAATTGCAAGATTGCTAACATTATCTTAAATTGTCTCATAGTTGATACTTCATCCATCAAGATATTACATTCGACGATCAAAAGACTCTGGACCAGTAAAGCTTCATGGGATGGAAGCAAAGGTACAAAGCCGAGTTAATTTATAATGATGATGATTACATTTCAATACACGATGTATTATATAACTATTTCAGATAAAAAAGTTGGTGAATGAATTCAAAAAAGTCCGATCAGTTTTTAAAGTCTTCATCGTTCAACGCACTTATCAAATTGAGTACAACAATTTAGAGAACAATATGCAACAAGATGCATCGGGCCATACGATGGACGAATATGTCGATGAGGAGGAAGACGAGCAAGAAGAGTTTGAAGAACATGTTGAAAGTGTCAACACGAGAAATTACAATGACCAGCCGATTCGTGAGAATCGACAAGAAACAAGTTGCAATAACAGCAATGGCCATTTCGTGGAAGGAAACCGAGCTAACATTATTTCCCAGCAGCATCAGTATAAGCAACTTATTGAAGAACGATTCAATTCAAAGTTTACCAATGGTCAGCTATTGAGAATTAATGACGGCATTAAGAAATTGAAAAAGGAAGAGAAAATGATGAAGTTCGCAATGCACTCTCCACTTCTTGTTAGCTTCATGCGAGAATTGTTCGAAGTTTGAAGTAAAATACTATAGCCAATTTAATGATTTTGAATGCATGTAATTTTATTTTTAGAAATAAACCCCATTATTAGATAAATAAAATGTAATTTATTTAACATTAAATCCGATCATACGATTGATTCTATTTTTGAGATGCTGTGTGTTGATGAAGTTCACACCTTTTCACACCTAAGAGATTACTTGCACTGTTTTACAATGATAATGAAATCTGCTAATTACATTATGCTTTTTACAATTTAGCACCCAAACAATATCCTTGGTTGTTGAAGCCAGAAACCATTTCGTCAAGATCCAAATTCGTCAACTAAAATGAACACCTCCATTATTTTTCGGCTGCATAGAGCCAGGCCCCTCTTAGGGCTTATCCTTGAGTCAAAGTCATTTTCAACCACTGTTTCTGTAAGTTTTGGCTAATAAAAATGCATAAATACTTAAGTACAAATTACAGGTAAATAACAATGCAGGAAAAACTAAAATAGCTGTTTTGGGAGCATGTGGTGGCATTGGTATTTTAAACATACTATGTTTATTATGTGTTCCAAATTGGAACTTCCAAGTCTTCAAATGAACATTTTTTGGCTTAAATTACAAAGGTCAACCACTGTCCCTTCTTCTCAAGATGAATCCAAAGGTCTCTGAGCTGGCCATGTACGATATCCAATATCCTCAAGGTGTGGCATCTGACCTCAGTCACGTTCCAACTTCCTGTACCGTTAAGGGTTATGGTGCGGGACAAATTTTGGAGGCATTGAATGGAGCTAGTATCGTAATTTGTGCTGCTGGCATTCCACGTAAATCAGGAGTTACAAGGGATGAACAATTTCGGGTCAATTCTAAGGTTGTTAGAGAGTTGGCAGTGTCATGCTCAATAATGAATCCAAATGCCATTTATTGCATCGTTACAAACCCGATTAACTCAACGGTTCCCTTATTTTGCGAAGTGTTTAAGAAGGCTGGCGTGTTCAACCCAAATAAAATACTTGGAATCAGTAATCTTGGTATGGTCATTTCTTGATACTTATTATCAAATTTAACGCATCAAATGGTCCAAACTATAGGGATGATGAGAGTGGCCAGCTTCATTGCGAAAGAAAAGGGCTGGGACCCTTCAACCATTACCTGCCCCGTCATAGGAGGGCACAGCGGAAAGACAAGTACACATAAACTTTACAAACGGGGTCAGACTCTTGACTAGATATAATTGTTGATTTCAGTCGTGCCATTGCTTAGTCAATGTAAACCTGATCCAAAACTTTCACCGGAAAAGCTGAGGCTTGTGACTCACGAAGTTCGAGTAAGTACAGATATTTAGCTACATTATTAAAACAATTTTAATTATGATTAAAATATTAGGAAGCAGGCGCAGAAATTGTTGAGGCTAAACATGGGCAGGGGACTGTCGTTTTGTCCATTGCTTGGTCTGCTCATCACTTTGTGGACTCATTAATAAGGGCAATGCAGGGGGAGAAAGGAGTTGTCGAATGTGCTTACATGAAAACGGACGCATGCAAGGAAACTTCATATTTTAGCATCCCTGTTGAACTGGGGGTAAGAAACAGCATTTTTTAAACAATTTCAATTTATGCTTGGATTTTATGTTGTAGTCGGAAGGAGTAGTCAAAAATCTGGGACTCCCTGAACTGAACGAATACGAAAAGACACTGATGGAAGAGGCAATCCCAGCATTGCAACTTCACATCAAATCAGGAGAAGGAGGTGCCGTCAAACGCTTTACTGACATTCTTCCAAATTCTCTCGTTTTATAATAATTGAAAAATAAAATGCAAAATATAACGACAGATATATGTAGAATTGAGGAGAGAGATAATGAAATAAATAGCTAATAGCATATACATAAAACAAAAAAATATACAGTAACTAGAATTTTTATTTGCATATGTAGGTACGTGTAAAAACTTTATCATTCCTATTGGAGCAGGCTATTTTTGAGGACGACATGCGTTGATCTTTTGCCAGGAAGGAATGTTTTTTTGCTTGCTATATTCAGTCTTGATTGATATCCTGAAATGTAGGGTCCGCATTGGGCTTTATTTTTCTTGCCCTCCAACAAAAGTGGAAGGGGAAGTCCAATCCCACCGGCGCAAATTATTGTGTTTACATCCGTAAGCTTTTCTTCAGACAATGGTGTTACAAGGAATAGTGTGTCTTCCTGTTTGTCATAGGCACGGCATATGGCGTAGCTTAAAAATTCTGTTGACAACACGTATGCATCACAGTTAGGGATGGAACGCTGTACAGAAGAAGCATTTTCACTTTGTGGTACTGTTAGTTTGCATAGTGCAACTAAATTTCCCAATATACTACGAAGAATTCCGTACCAGTCCAAGTTTGAATTCATGGTTCCAAGTGTTATTTGATTTAGATTAATCCTGTAATAGAAATGTCATTAGCTCGTTTATAAAAATATATTCAAGTGCAGTATACATATTATATTGCATACCTAAAAGGCACCACTGATTGTAAAGAAAGCTCTCGCGTCGAACCAATTAATCCAGAAAAGAAAGAAATCAGCATTGTTTCTCTTAATGATCTTGGATTGTCAGCCCTATAATTAAAGCATATTAAAAAATATATATATTAATTTGAAATTTGAAAAAAGTAATAATAAATTACCCTAAATTATGGTTTCCTTTTGAACTATCTTCTTTTCCATTTACGGACACAATTTTAATGAATTCATATTCCATTCCAATATTCCAATCTTGAGACAAGAATTGAAGGCCAGAAGTCAAGTAAAAAGGAATTTCTTGTGTTGAAATCTGTTGTGCATTAAAATCGAAGGGGAAACTACGTTTTCGGTCATTAACCGTGAGTTGGATTACAATTGAAGGGTGTATAATTTTAACCACAGAGACGGCCAGTGGAATTCCAAGTCCTGCATTTTTAAAATTGGCATTATAATCGAGCATAATTAACAAAAAAAATTGAATACCCGAACAAAATCCCATTGTGTTAATTATTAAAGGCACTTTCAAAGAATTTGACAAATCAATAGCAGTTGAGGCAAGTTTTGTCACAGCTTTTAAATATGAAACTGGAAAATCAGCAACATTTACTCCTCCGAGGAATATTGCACTGTAAAATTGAACATTTATAAAATTATATTTTTGGCATACGGTTATGGCGTTTCAACTGTTTTCAGTTTCCTCTAACCTTTCTGCATCTTTTAAATGTGTGAAATTAGGTCCAAGGATTGGTTCACTGATTATATGCAATGCAAGAACACCTGGAGGATTAAATTCCGTTTGTCCAGGATCCAAATCCAAATATAAAATTCTATCTCCTTCCCCTGATGAGATGAATTTATTTAAAACCCATCGACAAAAGGTCGATTTCCCAACGCTCTTTCCTCCAAATACGCAAATTTTTTGTGGTAATGGACGATCAAAAATATGTTCATATAGAGCTTCCCAGTTTGGATCAGTGACAAGCAAACGATTTTTATCTAATAGCTTTGTAGGAATAAATTGAAATCCAAATTTATCTAAAAATTGTTTCATCTTTGGGAGTTTTTGAGAGTTAATTTCGACTGTCTCTGTTTCTTCGATTTCATCTTCGTCTACTAGCCCTCCTGCGTTTGTTAAAGGCCCAGCTCTAATTTCAGGTCCAAGAAGAGTCACGCCATTAGATGCTGTGGATCTTAATCCACAAGTCCACTGATTTTCAAATACTTGAATTCTCACAGCACAAATCGGAAAATTGAACAAAGCACTAAAGTCTGAAAATTATAAAAAAAAAATACTCGAAAAATTATTGTATTTCATTGTTAAAATCATTCAATACCATCAGAGTTATCATTCAAATGTCCTTCTCTTGCTTCAATATACAACAAACTTGAGTGGCCTTTTGGGCTGAAAATTTTAATTGGTCTTGAATTACTCTTAGTCAAAGTTGCACCGTAAACTTCTATCGTCCCTTTGAGCACCAACAGCTCGGCCTTTCCATTGAAATAAACTCGGCAACCTTCTCGAAGTATCAAAAGAATGGAATTTGCCTCATTTTTCTCATTATGGCGACGATAATAAATGCCGTCATTAAACGTGATGAAATCTGATACTTCAGAATTGCCCAAAGTAGTTTCATCTTCATCTTCGCTTAAAAAAGAATTTTGCATCACGGAAGATAATTCATCTTCCGATTCTTCTTCTGATATTAAACGCTTCTTGGACTTTTTCTTTTTGCTATTCTTGTTCTGAATTTCTGGAACATTCAACTCCACAATGTCGCTGTTATTATCCTCAATCATTTCAATTTCTTCTTTTTCTTCCTCTACTAAATTCCCTGCATTTTGAAGTTTTTGTTTTTTCAGCTTTTTATTTTTTCGTTTCTTTTTCGAAATCGGTGTCTCTTGTTGGTGCTCCGCATCAAGCTGGAAATTTAGATTGTCCTCATCAATTGTATCATCTTGGTCCACTATTGTTGCTGCCTTCTTATTCTTCTTTTTGGATTTAACCTTCTTTGAGGAAGAAGCTTCAAATAAATTTACAGCCTCATCTTCGTCGTCGTCGTCAATAATTATCCAAGATGGGTCCGTCGACATCGTAGTCGTTCAATGCAATTAAAGACTAAGAAATTACAATTCAATTAGATTTATTTACTGACAATATTTTGTGACATTACCTTATGAATTTTGACAAAAACTGCGACCAAGTAAAGGTTAAAAATTGGCTAAAATTGTCGATTTTTTAAATCGCACGTGGGAATGAACTTCCGCAAATATTTTGTAGCTCTCAAAATACCCGAAAAGATCAAACAGATGATGAACAGGTGAGAGTTGATTTTCATCTTTTGTATTAATTTGTTAATTGTAAATTACAATTTGTAATACCCTTTTGGCATTTTCAGATAAGATGGGGGTCGAACTTTCGACGCCAAACTTTTGTCGGAGAGACGACCAACTTTTATTTCCAAATGAGGTACCAATTAATTCTCATTTGAATTTCATTCCTGCTGCGTAAAAACCTTATACCGTAATATATAATTTCTGATAATTCTGATTTATTAGATTCTGTACCAAATCGCAGCATTTCTTTCAGCCCGAGATTTCTTTTGGAGTGGTCGCGGTGTCTGTCGGTCATGGGCTCAGTTTATTTCGGAAAATAAAGATGTTTTCGTCAAGGATGGAATCGGGATAAAATGTTTTGGGTCCGAATATTGTCTCCAACAATTAGCTGCTATAATTCTGAGACAACAAGAAGAATCAAGGAAAATCGACGACAGTGAGGAAATTCAGACGCCATGCTTTTCAATTTCCGCATTCTTCCTTGAGAAGGTTGAGCTGACGAGACGGCAAGACTGGTCATTATATTCTGACGCCATAACTAGGCTAGAGTTTGAAGATTGTGCAGTATTACCAAGAACTTCAGTAATTACGCAAGGTCAGACAATAGAAACTGTAAGTTGAAAAAAAAAATGAAAAAAAAATCATTCTGAGTAAAAACACTAAACATTTAATTTTTATTTGTAGCCTTTTCATTTGGGCTGTCCAAATTTGAAAAAGTTAGCGTTGAGAAACATGGACAAATCGTTTATGATGGGAGGAGATTATCTGGAATTTAGTGAAATCTTGTTTTTGAATAATTTAGAAGAACTCGATCTTTCTTCCAACAAATATCTGACAGACCGTATAATGTTTGATATTTTGTTGAAAACCACAAAACTTAGAGCAATTAATTTGTCGTCCTGTCAAATAACGTTTGCTTCAGCCGTTCATAAAAGATTTTATCCCACGTGTAAGTTGAATTGAAACATTTTCAAATGTGTTTTCAAGTTTTATATATGTTATTTGAAATTGATATGGTTTTATTTCAGCTTTAGCAAAACCTGGATATTTTAGTGACAACATTTTATCATTCGAAAAATTAGTTACTGACTTTCTCTTAACGGATAAGGGAAAGTTCATAAGGGAGCTGAAAATAAAAGCCACTGCTTTTTGCAATTTACAACGAATTTGCGATCCATGTATTATTAAATTTATTGTAAACTAAAACTTATTGGTTTTGAAATAATTTTGGATTTCTAGCACAATTTATTTGGGAATGTTTGGATATCTCTTACTGTAGAGAAGTTAAAGCACGGGATGTTTACGATTTAATTTTCAATCATGCAAAAACTTTAGAAAAGCTGTATTTAAGTGAGTTACATAAACAATATCTTTTGATTTAGTTCTATATTTAATAAATTTGAATTTATCTAGGTTCCGATAGTAGAGGGCCAAATTGTTCAAAGGCCCTAACCGAAATATCTCTCCCTCATTTACAACACTTATCCATTCGATGCCAAGATTTCCCCTTGGATGATTCATCTTGTTTCCAAAATGCAAAACAATTAAAAAGTTTGACTTGGTCAAAGATTTTGAGAATGCCAGCGGATCCGGAAAGTCTACACAGATCGTTTGCTTTATTAACAAAATTGACGGTCCTCAACTTGTCAGACTCGAACGGGATTTTGAATGACGAATTTTTCCAAGTCATCATAAGAACAGCTCCAAGTTTAATAAAACTCAATGTTTCTGGATGCGACAAACTGACTGACCGAGGAGTTGCTGGCATTGATTTGGAAATAACAGAGAAAGAAGACAATCATTTAAATTCTAGTCTTCCAGAATGGTTGATCTCTCCAAACCAAGTTGTCAAAGAATGCGATGAAAATGAACTGATGCTGTTCAAATTAATTAAACAAGAGAAATTTCCAAAAGAGCTAAACCAAGAAACTTACAAAAACAACATCATTGGGAGATCCTTATGCGATTTAAAATGTACATTTGTCTTAAAATTATGTGTTCAATTATAACGTGTAATCTATTTATTTTTATAGATTTAGAAGACGTTGATTTTAGTCAGTGCTCTAAATTATCTGCTGCATCGTTCCATTTTGCTCTCAAGCTGAAATATTTATACAAATTAAATTTATCCGGATGTCGTAACGTAAGCGTTTACTTTTATCATATACTTTTGAATGCCATAAAAGTGTTAACAAAGACTATATTTTTTAGTTGTCGATGAACGCTTTGGGAGTGATTTCCAATAACTGTCCTAGTCTCGAGAATCTCACTTTACTTCGCAGCAATCCGTTCATTGCTCATGACCCATTCTTTTGGTTTTTGAACAGTAAATTAACAAGACTAAAGAACCTGGCGCTATAAATGTTCAAGTCAATAATTTTATTCCTCCCTATCTATAGTTGTATTAGTCATGTGGAAAGACAATAATAATATTACATTTGATTGAATATGAAAATATGGGTGGCACTCGGCTTTATTGATTTCCTTTAATATGCAAATTCACAATAATTTTTCATAAAATCTGTTTATATAAAAAGCAGAAGACTAGTTTTGCAACGTAATAAAACGCAATGATAAACAAAAATATAGAGGAGGACGGCTGTAAAGGTCAATTGAACTTTAAAAACTTTGGCATTTTCTTCTTGTCCCCGCAATTTTGCTGTTCTTGATTGGCTGGATTTTTTATTTGAGAGACTTTTTGTAAAAGTCTCGTTCTTCTGTCCAATTCTTGGTTTGTAACAGAATCTTCAGGTGGCAAAGTTATTGAAGTATCATCATCAATATTGATTAACACAGACGATTCATCACTTTCTCTTTCTTGGCTTGAATCCGACTCGCCGTTGCTACTATCATCGTTATCATCAGTAGATGACGATTCGATTTCTGCTGCCTCTTTTCTCAATCGTCTCGGAATCACAGAAATAATTGGCTGAGAATCAGGAGACAGCTCGTAGTATCTTGGAGTTGGTTCTTCATTTACTCCTGAATTAACTGCTTCACTTTCCTTTTTTCCCCACAACGCTCCTTTTTTCTTAAAGAAAATAAAACAAATATAGGACAAACAAGGAGGCCAATAAACCCCCTTTCAATTTTTTGATCTACCTTAAAAACTTTGGATAATTTTGCTTTGGCTAATCCTCTTATTTTGTCTTCAGATGAGAAGGGCACATGACGATAAGGGCAATCGACTTTTGTACAACTTCCTTTTCGAAAAAATTTACAAGGCGGAACTTTTCCCAAAGAGATGTCGTGGGACAAAGTACATCCGTCCGTATTACAATGACCAGTATTTAGAAACCTATTTTTTTTTTAAAGTTATCGTTAGATAAAACTTTTTGCAGGATTTACTCTAACCTTGAGCAAATTGTTACTTGTCTAGGATCATGTATAAATTTACAATCGCTTCCGGATTTCTTTCTATTGCAAACTCCAAACTTGTTGTAAAAACTACAAAATGTATTTTGCTTCTTTCTTTTTGATTTACTCAAAACTTTCTTGGAGCGTTGAATCATCTTACTGAAAATAAATTTAGAAACATAATATATGTCATTGTAAATTATTAATTTAATAAAATAATTAGAACTGACGCAGCACGACGAACTGTAGATAGATTTAAAGGATTCGACTTCAAATTTTGAGGTGCAGAATCTGCATTCACTAATTTGTAAGCGTTTCGAGTTTTCCATAAATCTAAAATTAGCATAATTATTGGAAGAAATTTGCTTTTTAATTCCATTTTTCTTACCATATCCACTAAAATTGTTAAATTTCCTAGCTTTCGGAGACGCACAAGGAGACAACGAAGTTTTTCTGACTCTTTTCAGAGAGTATTTTCGTATACTAAAGCTGGTCGGAGATTTCTTAGCTTTGCTCTTCCCTTTATTCCTTCGGTCTAATTTATAATGAGAAGGAGATCGTAATTTGTAAGGTTGTTTTACAGGGATAGAATTATTTTTAGCGTTTTTCTTGGTCGACATTTTGTCTCCAAGCCTCACAACTGGTTTAATTGCTCCAGAAATGTGGATATTTTTAATTAACGAAGAGCTGCTTGAAGATGAAGCTGAACTTATTGGTAGCTTTTTGAGGGGAGATTGAGGTACTTTCACTTTCGAGGATTCTTTAGATGTTGTTGAAAGCGGTGGTCGAACCCATGTCGTCACACTTCTTGGCCTGACGCTTGAAGTGACGTTGATGGGTCTTAGGTGTAATGGTCCCGCAACCCTTGCTGATCCTGGCATCATGCCTCCGGCTCCAGTTCCATGTCGTGGTCGATAATAGAAAGAAGATGATGAAGGAATACTGTAGTTATTAGCATTTGTGATGGGCTTCATACGAACAGACACGGGTTTGACCATGTCCTGCCTTACTGCTGACGAAGACGACGGTTCTAAAAATTCTACAATAATAAATTGAAAAAAATATATTTTAATAAAAAACATTTACGAATGTCGTTTTTGTCGTTGCCCGTGGACGAGCTACTCATTAGAAAAATGAATCTAAAAATAGATTTCGACACGCGACGACATAAACTTGATGAACGGTTATAAAGATGATACCCTTTGACCTGAAATTTTAAAAAAAAGACAAAGACACTTTCACTTATTACTACTCGTTGAAAATTTTAAAATAATAATTAAAAACTGTATTGAGAATTGAAAGTGCGTCATCAGCTGATTATGTTCTTGATTCTGCTGCGTCTCAAGTCAAAATGTGCCACAAACTCAGATTGCATAAACTTTCATCACTTTTTCCCTTCTGCCAAAAAAGGTAAACAATTCAACCGAATTATAAAGGTCAAGTTTTAATTCCCGTGCTTATCTGAAATTGCAGATGAACGATTCGGAAGACGCTGAATCCTTTGTCCAATTAAGTTTGATTTAAAGAGAATTTTCAAGGCACTCGAAGGAAGAAAATGCATCTGTTATCACGGAATTTGGGGGCGATAAGGTCAGGGCCCCTGGATGTGTCCATTTCCAACGTCTTACAGCTTACTAAGTAATAATAATTTATAATTTAACCAGTTTAAAATTAAGCTATTCCATAATTATTATAGGTCTAGTCGCTGCAGAACTTCTTTAGTCAATTATGGTCGATTTCATAGAATCGCCGGATCTTTGTCACAGGCAGATGGTCAAAATACACAACTACAACGCCGAAGTAATTTTCCATCATCAGTAGCAGTGGTTAATATGAATGTGGAAAATGTAGCAGCAATTCGCCATGCAATGAAAAATGTGTTGGCCATGTCTGCCACTTCGTCTTCCTCAGCAGGGGGCTCCTCATTTTCCTCGTCTTCTCAAGTTGGATCCAGTGATCCAGGGAAAGAAGGACCAAGTCCTTCGGCGTCTGCTGGATTGTCTCCACAAAAGTCTTCTTTGCCTTTTCCTTCAACGCCACCACAAAAGTCTCGAAAGCGAGTGACGAAATTTATTTTCACAAAATTTCTAGGGTTTGTTCAAGGATATAACAAAGTGCTGGAAAAGAATTTTCCAGGGGCAATGAATGTTTACAGAGTTTTTGTTGTCGGAGTTAAGGTTTGTTTAATCGCTAATTTATATTGTATGTAGTTTGCTGATTGAATTTGCTGTTCTTCTAGGATTTTGCATCTGAGCTTTCTGATTATGTCAAGATATCTAGTAAAACGTTACTAACTAAGAATGGTGTTCGAGATTTGAGCAGTTCGGATTTAGACATTTATTATAGAATGCCAAAAGAAATATGGAGAGTGGCACCGACTCTTTTAATATCAGCACTTCCTTTTATGAATTACATAATGTTTCCAATAGCGTGAGTTCTTTGTTTTAATTATTTTCTAAGCAAGTTATTTACAAAATTTTTGATATTATTGCAGATATTATTTCCCCAAAAGACTGCTTTCTTCACATTTTTGGTCACTTCAACAACGTTCTCAGTTTGCCATTGATCTCCAAAAGAAGCGATTACTTAACTATCGTCCAGTTTTTCGTTCATTGCAAGCAAATTCAGCTTTAATTCGGGACCCTGCTCTCCTTGCTAAATGTAAATCTCTTTTGGATAAGTTGGGTAGTGGAAGTCACCCTTCGAGCAGAGAAATTATAGAGATCAAACCACTTTTT
The DNA here is from genome assembly GCA_034698145.1 of Proisotoma minuta. Taxonomy (NCBI): domain Eukaryota; kingdom Metazoa; phylum Arthropoda; class Collembola; order Entomobryomorpha; family Isotomidae; genus Proisotoma; species Proisotoma minuta. Next base: position 6,215 of record JAQIXN010000985.1, on the reverse strand, counting down.
GAGTCTGACCCTTTCAGCCTTAAAGCGATTTATGGCCCGCATGTCGTAAGTTGAATAACGAAAAAACAATTTCCCAATAAAAATAATGGTTAAAAATTAATTTACAGAAAAGGCTTTGTCGAATGCATGGAATCCACACGCTATATTTCAACAGGCGGCGGTTATACGATCGAGCAGAAATGCTTTATCTCATGGACATGGCCATGATTCGAGATGGAATTTTCAATTTGAAAACCGATGATCTCAAAACTGTAAAATTGTTTATTATTCAATTTGCACCACGAAAACTGGCCAATGTTTTAATTGTTTGTTTGTTTGTTTGTTTGTTAGGCGTGTTTCATTCGAGGACTGAACGCATCAAACACAAACCATGAAGATATGATGGAATACTTACAACAATGGGCTTCCATTTCTACTTCTATAGGTCCCCACTCTTACTCTCTGCTTTTACACTTGCCAATTCTGTTAGCTTACAACAATCCTAATAACTGGGCATTGTTAGCTTAAATAAATTGAATAAACTAATATATTGCTTAATTGTTAAAATTTCTGTCATAATATTTAAAATTTATTTCACGATTATTATAATCGATTGTACAATCGGATTATATAAAATCATTTCCTCAAACAGATTTGATTATCAGGTAACTAATCACAAAAAATATAGGATTTTTATTATATAGGATACAATTTGTGTGAAATAAAAGTGGTAAATTACATAATCATAATCATAATAAAAATTGGACATAATCTTTGATTCTTTGAGCTCTAGCTTTATATAAGTACATTACATTACAACGTAATTTTACATACGGATTCTTATATTAGCATGCGTGTGTACATTATATTATTGTTTTGAAAATATCTATAAAAGTAATGACGGGTGACATAATATAATAATTAAAACCAAGATACAATAATAATTAGTATTAAAAATCAGTCCTCCTCGTCCGTGGTTGGAACATCTACAACAATAGCTGAACAAGATGCAACTGTTGAACTCTTAGCGCTTCGTCTGGTGCCACTACTTGTGGCCAAACAGACACTATTTTTTGTCGCAGAAGTTGACGCATTATTTCCCTTGCTCAGCCAACTTCGAAGACTGTTCCTGTATCCATCCTCCCTCCCAGGGGGTTTATTTAGTTCCTTGTCCAATTTTTTTGCCAATTTTCGATCTTCTGCTTCTTGAATAAGCCGTTTTTGAAGTTCTTTAAACGCCAGTCGCTGTTGGATCATTAATCCATGGTTTATTTCCATATGTGAGTTTTGGCTCAGTGGAGGTTCCTCTTTCTCTTCATTAATAAGCAGAGAGATGTCATCTTCAATGTCTTGGCTCTGAGAGTTTTCTTGTTCTTGAATATTTTGAGACTCTCCAGCATCAACAGGAGAAGGAGATGGTACAAGCGAATCTTCATCAACACTATCAACAGTGTTAAAAGACAGAGTCATGTCATCTACGTCTTCACTTTCAAATGTTGTTTCAGCTTCCACTTTAATATCAGCGTCATTACATGAAGAGACGGTGGCAAACAAATGGTCAGATGATTCTGAGGGAAATAAACATTTGTTAATTTTATGCAACAACAACTAAAACTAATTAAACTAAATAATAATATATGCATTATTCTAATAAGAAGATTTATTTTTTAGTACCACTTTCAGTTTCAGCATAAAGACAAACAACTTTGGAAGGTGAGGTAGTTACAAGTTTCACTGGTGTAATTACGACAAGTTTTGGTTCTGGGAGATAAGACCCATCAGGGCGACGTTGTGGAGGGGTCTTTGGGGCAGAGCGAATTGGACGGAAATGACTATTGACTTCTCCATCAATGGAGTTGGCCGATGGGATATTTCTTTCAAATGTATTTTCTGACTCACTAGAAGAAGAATTGGACGCTTCCTTTTGTGTTTCACGATTAAACGGTTTAAGTACAAGTTGTTGTTGGTGAGGCTGTTTGTAAACAGCCTGTTGAGGAATTAATGTGGGTGGATAATGTTTCCCTTGTGCTGACGTTAAAGGGAGGAATGCAGAAACCTTTGGAGTTGTATCAACCTTATCATACGTCAGCCGTAGACTTCTTATTTTTGCAGTCGATGTAGAAGCTTTTGGGGACTGTAGAAAGGAAACAGAAGAACTGGAACTACTGTTGCTACTAGTTGAGCTTTGAGATGTTTGTGACTGTGAAGGGACCAGATAGCTCAAAATTGACCCCTGCTGACTATTACTGTTTTTTGAAAAAGTTGGAGAGCTGCTAAGTCGTCCGTTTTTCAACCGCTTATTCTGGTAATGTCGTGACCTCACTGAAGAAGAAGATAGGCGCTTCTTATTAACGGTGGGAACTTTTGAGGATAATTTACCACCACTTTCCTAAACAAAATAAAATTTATAGTCTCATTTTACAAAACTAAGTTCATTTTAAAATTTTATTACTGGTAACTCGGGCGGTGATTCTGTGAAAAGTTTGCGTTTGGCATTGATAGCTGCTCTTACTGCCAGTCTCTCTTCCTCTGCCAGTTTCTTTGCGAGATTAAAATCAACATGAATAATTTCTAGATCTTGTTGGGGTGACGGGGCTATCTCTTGCTCCACCTGAACAAATATTAAATTATTAACACATTCTCTTCATTTTTCAACATTTCTTAAAAATGCATACCTGTAACTTTAGAATAAGCTCTTGACTTTCTTTTTCGTCTGATACTCTCCTGTTTTCAATGTCTTCTTCATGTTTCTTTAATGCTTCTTCTAACTCTCGTTTTATTTCCCCTCTTTCTGCGTCCTTTCTGACCAAAGGCCGAGTTGTTGGTACCACAAATTCTACATCGTCTGTTAAATTTTGCTGATTTTTCTCTATTGTTGAAACAAAGGCGTCAGGAGGTAGATCCTGGGATTCATTTCCCAGCTTTCGTGTCTCCACAAGTTTAGGGAACTGCACAAATTGGAAAATCAAAAATCGTTAACGTTTATTTTTTAGAAATATGCCTAAACCCCACAAAAATTTACCTCCTTTTGAATCCTTTCCCAAAGTCTCTTATCTATTAAATTATTTTCCCTAAATGCCTTCCGACTCCAAACGGACAGCCGCATTCTGCAACAGGGACATTGAAGGGACGTCTCTTTGACATGTTTTGTGAAGCAGTTGTAACAAAGGGCGTGGGTGCAGGGGAGGGCGACCGGCTCAAACAGGATTGACCAACAAATCGGACACTGGACGTCCTCCTTTTTAAATGCCCCTGGCTTATCGGCCAACTGCAATAAATACACCTGCTTATTAATGATATGAATCAAAGGGAAAATGGAGATGGGAAACTGACCGCTATCCTTTTCGGCAAAACCCTTCGCCCAGTCATTTCCGAGCATTAAAATGAATAATCTTAGCACTAGGGGATTTAACTCATAAATTAATAATTGACTTTAAATTTTTTTCTAGAAGTTGGGCTGATCGGTGAGAATGTCCTTGCCATTTGTTTGCTGGACAATTTGGGGTAATTTGGCAAACTCTTTGTTCATTATTTATGGCCTCTTCATGTAAAGAATTAATAGCTATCATTTGATTAATATTATAGCATGAAAATTACTTTTTTTTATATTCAGTCATTTGTCATTGGTACAAAATAGTAGGTATTTAAATAGAATTATCTTGGCATAGCTAAATGATTGTCGTATTCCTGTTGTCGTTTCAGCTTCCGTTCTTTAGATCGTAAACGAGCATATTCGTCAAATTCCTCCTCTTCGTCCAACTCGTCATAATACTCGTAATTTGTGACCATTTGTCGCTTTTCTTTCACTGGGGGCATAATCCTTGGGATTTGTTCCTTCCTTAGCCTTTCCCTTTCATGGAGTTCCGTCACCCATTTCATCAATGAAAATTGGGCTGAAGACTCAATTTTCTCCTCAGGAAGATTTTGATAATGAGGAAAGTTTGGAGACTTTCCTCTGTTTTTATTGGTAAAGTATTTAGCTTTTGATCTCTGATCATTTGTATTTGAGATTGTTCCAAAGTCCTTCCATCCTTGTTCTAATTGTTGCTCTCCTTTGCTTCCCAGGACGCTGAGAGCACTTAAAACTTTTGTATCGCCCTTCTTTTTTAGAATCCCCTTTTCCGGTTTATTTTTTGGGGCTTGGGAATAAAAAAAATTCCCCCAAACATTTCCCCCGTCGACAACTGGATTTCGCTGGACGGGATTACATTCGAAGCAAGTGCTGCAATAACTTCCATTGTCGTGGTCATGTGAAGTCTCGAGATGCTCTACCCACGTCTCCTTCCCTGCTTTCTTATTGCTATTATCACTTGATTTTTTAACCTTCTTCTTTTTCTTTCCTTGACCTTCCAAAGTCAACTGGTTGACGTAAAGTTGCCTGGAGGGAGGATTTCGAAGGCGAATTCCTCCAGGTGTTATTTGATAGTTACTAAATTGTAAAAGCTTTTTCTTTGCAGAACGACCTCGGCTGCGTTTAGGATTCGAAACTTTTGTTACTTTTGTAGGCTTTAAAGTTTCAATATCATCTTTGAAAACTTTAACAAATTGTCTATTATTATTGTTAGAACTTCTTTTGGCTTCTGCAATTTTCTTTAGCGTCAGTCGAGTTGGATGAAGAGATGCTTCTTCTATTATTTCTTCCATTTGTTCTTCAGGATGGAAATCGACTTCCTCAAAGTTTGGTCTTGAGTAAGGGACAAGTCCGGAAGGAAGATCGGCATCGTCCTTCCATTGTTGAGCTTGTTTAAGATCAGAGTCCTAACATTACTTAAAATAAAATCATGTTTTTTTTTTGTTAAGCAGTTAAAATCACTGACACGTTGAAGTCTCTCTTTGATGGCTGATATTAATGCCGGAGTTAGTGCAAAGTTGTCATTATAATCTGTACTTAAAATTCTTTTTGGACTTGTTTGAGCCGTTGCACTGTTTGTGGTGTAGATTTGGGTGCTTTTTGAATTTTGTTTGGCCTTTCTTCTAGAGAACAAGGAGAAAAATTTGTTCTGAATGTTTCCCATAACACGATTTCATAATTCATCCGAGAATAAATTATTATTATTTATTATGCTGTCATTGTCTCAAGTTAGATTTCAAATTGTTTTATTGTAGTTTGAGATTTTTATTAAGAGCTTTGGAGTTTTTGATATCTTCAGTCACCAAGTTGCCAAACTACATACAAACATTGGTATGTTTGTACAAAAAATTACTCACATTGAGCATTGAGCTTGTAAAAATGTAATCAAAAATTTATTTCGTTTTCTGTTTATAATTTAAAGTATGCATGTCCTGAAATTACACGATATATTTATATTTCTGTATTGCACATGAAATGATTGTTATAAAGTCTTTCGTTAATAATCCAAGTCAACTATTTAATGATTATTTTTTCTAGCACGTCAAGCGATTGAATAATATATTTAATTATAGATATTTTGCATTAAAAACGTTTCTTAATAAAAATTAATAAATAAAACAATATTTTTTTCCTTTTTGCAATAAAATATTTTAAAAAGGTTTAGATAAAATAAATACAAATAGTTTAAGTAAATTGCATTAAAACTTCCCGAAAATATAAAAGTAAATTTCGGAGCCTTTCTTTAGGGCGGCGTTGGACTTGTTGGAGTATTTTTAAGGAGTAAAATGTATTTTTGCAGCAATCTGCTAATTTCGTGGGCATGTTCTGTCTGAAGCCTCGTAATTCTTTGTTGCATTAAATTTCCAACTTTCAAGTCCAAGTAAAGAAGTCCGTCCTCGTTCTTCACTTTTCGTGTGGAAATTATTTCACTGTAACCCCACCAATTTAGGGTTTCCTGCAAGTTTAAAAAATAATTAATATCCAAACAAGTCATAACTTTATTAAAAACTTACATGTGTAATAATGTCCAAAAAGTGTACTCCGTTCTTGTTTAAGGCTAAAATATATTCTTCTGGGGGACTTGGGTCGGCCATTCGTTTAACAGAAAAAAAGCTGGACCCAAACAAGTCCCATTTTTGGAGAATTTCTAAGATTAAAAAAAATAATGCAAACGTCAATAAAAATCAAGGATTTTTTTTTAAAAAGCAAGTATTTTTAGCCCGAGTCAGGGCTTATGTAACCATCGTGTCCGTCTGTCTGTCCGTCTGTCCGTCTGTCTGGGACACGATAGGGCCCAAACGGCTGAACCGATCGTTCCCAAATTTTGCACAGTTGTTCTACTACTCAATAGGAAGGCGGAGTTCGAAGATGAGCAAAATCGGTC
>JAQIXN010000984.1:0-24683 GCA_034698145.1 Proisotoma minuta | reverse complement strand
CCAGCGAAAATTTGACTATACGACATTTGAAATCCTGAGAAAAGGGCTTAGAATTAATCTTCTAAAGCAATCAATTTGCGCAATTTTGCACCTACAATTTGATATTAATTCCATCGGAAAAATTTAAAATAATTTTAATAACCTGCAGAAAATTTACTTTCAAAATTTCAATAGATTATCAGGAAATTATAGACAATTGAAAAAAAAACAAGTTGAAGTGAAACGAGACAATTTACAAGTGAAAGTCCTAAACTGTTTAATTTAACTGAGGCTACCGAAGCCATAAAATATAAATTAATTGCTTTGCATCGCAATAAATCGTAAAATTTGACCCTTCTAAGGCTAAATTTAGCAGATGCGATTCTATTTTTAGTTTTCATCTCCCATAAAAAACTGACCATTACAAATAAATCCCATAATCCAAAGAACCAATCGTAAATTTTACGAGTTTATCGTTAGCATGAGTAAAAATATAAATAATATTATTCCAAGTTGGGGCTTAAGTAAAGTTGGTGTTGGGTAATTGTAATTGTTGGTTGGCAGATAATAAATATAGTTAAATATGTAGAGAGTCAGCCAGAAGCCACAATTTGCGTCACACCAACGTCATCCCAAAGATAAATACAACTACTACTTAAATTATCCAAGCTGGAGGAAAATGGGACAAATGGATGTAATCATGTAGTGAAAGTAAACCCTTTTTGAAGCTATAACTTTCTGTTAGATAGTTGAAGATCAATCAAACCTTTTTTATTTTTTTTTTATTTTCAAGTCTTTACGAACTTTAGTGCTGACCTATGACCTCGGTCCAATCGTCTCCTCCGTTTTTTTTTCGAAAAAGTTTAGTTTTAGGTCCGGTGAACACATCTGAAAATTTTTAAAATGTTATAAATGAGCTGGATCAAGATGCATACAATTTAAAACGTTTGAGCAGTAAATGAAGACATACATACATTTTAACCCCATAAGGAAGCTTTGTTTAAGGTCATTTCTTTTGTTTAAGATGCTTCTAAAACTTGTTAATGTTACCAACTTGTAAAACTAAATATGACTCTAAGTAAGCTAATTCTTAAAATTCTTTTCAGAGCTCAACTCAACTTGATCTTCCATTCTCAAAATATCAAATATCACCAAATGCCAAATGGTCTCTTCCAACTCCAGTATTAAATATTAAATTATTGAGTCACAACAAAATCCATATCTATTTCATTTAATTCATCAATCACAAGTCAGACCAAAGTAATATAAAGAAAATTTGCATGTACTAATAAATGTAAAGTTTAAAGCATAAAGCTAAAGAAAGTCACACCAAAATATCACAATTTACTGTCAACTCTCTACAATTATTTCGAACAGTATGCAATTTGGAGCATTTAATTAAATTGTTGATAAGAGTTGGGCTTATCAATGACGGCAACTCCCGCATAACTTCGACCCATGACCAAAGATGACGATAGAAGTTTCCAGCTGTCTGTTTTTGGGTCGTAAACTTCGACAGAAGACAAGTTGCAGTTGCCGTCGTCTCCACCGACGACGTAGAGAAAACCAGAGAGGGCTACGACGCCCGCGTTTCGACGGCAGGTGGACATGTCTGCGACACTAGACCATTTGTTTGTGTTTGGGTCGTAGACTTCGACGCTTTTGCGAACAATAGGACCGTCGTGGCCGCCTACGGCGTAAAGTAAGTTTTCCAAGACGCCAACACCGGCGCCAGAACGTCTAGCGCCCATTTCTGCGACAGCGGTCCAAATGTCGGATTCAGAGTCGTAGCGTTCAACGGATGAGAGGCATTGGCGACTTGCTCCATCATATCTGAGAGAGAAAAATAAAATGTGTTAAACTGTAATTGACTGTAAACGATGGAACGAAACAAAAGTTCTAATAAAAGTTCTAAGATATTTTAATTTTTGACTATTAAGGACCTAAAGGTTGAAAACAGACTAGTTTAAAAATTACCCTCCGACTGCATAAACCATCGCGTTGAGGACGCCGACGCCAACAGAGCTGCGACGTGTCGAAAGTGGCGCGATTAGCTGCCATTCCCCTCTCAGCGGATCATATACTTCTGCGCTATTTAGGCCAGTTGTTCCGTCAAATCCGGCAATCTTTAAATTAGAATTTATTTAATAAAAATTGAAAAATAAAATAAAATATTTTCTCAAAATAAACGAGATAAATTACAGCATAAATTTTGTTGTTGAGCACTGCAACGCCGAGTGTCGATCGTCTTGCGTTCATCCCTGGCCCCGAAGTCCATTTTCCAGTGTGAGAGTCGAAAATGTCCACAGTTTTTACGCGAAGGGAACCATTAAATCCACCTGCAATTAAATAATTACAAACTTGTTTAAACTTTCTTTGTTGGTTAAAATCTCATTCTCAATTTATAATTTTTTTCAAATTAGGTTAATTTCTGTCAAATAATGGCACTCGAAATAACAAATTTCAAATCTGAAAGTATTTAGCAAGTATCTCGCCAATGGCGTTCTATCTGCTCAACTATCGTAAACTTCTACGAACTTTTTCAAAGTCTGTGTCAAAATTTCAAAAAAAAATGTAGCCCTTAGAAAAATTAAAAGCTACACTATAATTATAAAAAAAATTGAAAAAAATCCTCAAAGTTTGATTTTAATTAACTCACCAACAGCATAAACCTTTCCATGCAACACAGCCAACCCGGCGCGACATCTTCTACTGGGCATATCTGGCAGCAGTCTCCATCGTTCTTCTTTAAAGTCATAAGACTCCACGCATCGAATGGCTTTTGGTGCCTGTCCTCCGACAACCAGCAACACTTTTGGAAGCCCCACTGGCGCCCGCGGTTTTGTCCTTGGACTGCTAAACGTTGCCTTTTGTTCCCCTCTCAAAAGATGAAATTTTAGGGCTTCGATCAACAAATCTTTGCAGCTGGGTGCAAGGCGCAAAAGTGGCTCTTCGTCGACACGATGTAGCAAATATTCTTGAGACAAAAGTGGCAGTCGGACGTGTTCCATGAGAATTGGGACAAATTCTCTGCGTCCCTCTTGATCAGAGTTTATCCAATTAAGTGCGGCTTCGAAAACTGTTTCTTCGGAGGGAACGGTCAATTTATCACTTGAAATTAAGGATATAACCTGTAGAAATTTAAACTTTGTTAGTTAGGAAATGGATGTAATTTAATAATGCAATGTAGCAATGAAAATTTCATTATGAAATGTAATGAAATGCAATTACCATTCGTGAGTTTAAAATGGTTTTTAAGCTCAACATAAACATAATTTTAATTGTTAGTTCGACGTTGGGCTCTTGCATTTTAAATTCAATATTTGTTTTTTAGCTGTTGTAAGAAAATATCGTTACAAGTTTTTTGCACAATTAAATTATACGACAGTTTGAGCTACGCTTTTGAATAATACAGTTTTGAATTTTGAGATTTTTTCCATCTGGAAAAGGTTTTCTTTTTTTTAATTTCGACTGTTTTCAAAAAAATATTTTTTGGGTGTAATAATTTTTTGAAAATGGAGCAGAGCGATTAGAGTATTAGAGATCTAAATAGACTACACATTTGGCATCGACTTTTCAAAATTGCTAGTACGGCGTCAAACTATTACTTTACTGCTTTGTCCAATTTTGAGCTATTAATTTGAATGAGAGACATTAAAGAAAAACGAAATATTCGCAAATTGCAAATACTAAAAATATTAGTTTTTCCAATTGTTTGATCTACTGGTTTTTTATTCTTCCAGTGTTAGGACAAACTTCGATTCGAAACTTACTGGGGCACAAGAGGTTTAATTAAAAACGAAGAGACATACAAACAAACTTTTTCAACAATAAATGATTTTAACCAAATTAAAAATCCACTTTACCTCCTGACAACTCAACGTCAGAAACTCTTCTCCTTCCACAACATCAGCAAAATTAAACTCGATAAAGTTTTCACTGGCTGCCAACAACTCTAGACATCCATGCAAATCCGCAAATGCACGAATCCCCAAACAATTTGATGGTGAAATTTGTGAACTTAAAAAATCGCTGCATGCATCTTTGACGTCGTTAACTTGCAGCAAATTCGCAGCCGGTAGCAGGGACTGGACGTTGTCCTCTGAGATGGAAATCTGACCTTGATAAATGTAATTGACGAGAAGAGACAGTGCTGAAGGCTCAACTCCCAAAATCGTCACAGACTCTTTGTCCTTTTCTTCAAATGAGGTGAACATGGCGTGAAAGTAGGGCGAAGTTGCAGAAAGAATTAAACGATGGGCTGGAATTTGTAGATCCCCTGCAACCAGTGTTATGTCCGTCATTGTTTTGTTTCTGAAATTTTTAAAAGTAAAAGTTAGAATCTATTTTAGAAACTAAAAGATAAATTGGAATTAATTAAATACATATTAAATTCAAGAATAGATTAAACATTTTTTAAAAATCGTTTGACGGATTTTCATTGGATAGTTGAATTCAGCTTACTTTCGAAGGCCATCCAAATTTCCAAACGCTTTTGAGAAATGGGATTGATTTTCATAAAATTGTCGATATTCATCTTCTTCTGGCAAATTGGATTGATTTCGTTGAGAGCTCTCGTCCAAGGAATTTTGACTTGCGTGTCGTAACAAAAGCCCCAAACGACTGAAAAATCAAGTAATTGCAAAGTTAGCAAATTTCTTATAAAAGTTTAAAGATTTTCATACTTGTTTCCATTTGGAGAATCTGCAGCGACTTCAATTGCGGGGGCTTCAACGCTCGCATCCATATTTTTTGTCAAAATTAATTCATTAACTAACTAACTAAAATTATTTAGGTACTTTTTTTACAGGCAAAAGTTAAAGTTTTGGTTAAAAAAATATGTAAATCTTTGTCAATTTAAATCTATTGCATTGCGTTAAAAGATCAAAATTTGAGATTACTAATTAATTATCTAGCAAATAATTAATGTTTAAGTACAACGCTTTCGCAAAATCACAGATATTGGTAATTAGGTGTTATTTATTGATGGAAACTCCAAACGATACTGATGCAAGTTTGTCTGGAAATTATAAATTGGAAGGTTAAAAAAAACTGGTTAAAACTTTCTTTGTAAAACCTTTTATGTCGATTAGTTTGGCAATTATATGATAATGGCTTTCCAAGTTGCAAACTTCAAATACAAAATAGGGACAGTCAACGTCTTGACACAATTAATTTGCGACTAAAAGCCTAATAAATGATGGAAACTCCAAAATGATACTGTAAATGTCTGCAAAAAAGGACAATAAACGTTTTAGAACAAATAACCAATCAAGAACAATTAAAGTTCGCGACTAACCTTTTAAATTTTAGCTTTTGTCGAACTGTACAGGAACTTAATTGACTTGTATTTCGCTAAATGAACACACTAAATCTGGAAATCTATAAATAAATCCCAATTAAACGTTATCAAATTAATTTCAATTGTTAATTTACCTTCGCAAATTGCTTTATTATTTAAAAAAACAAAACTCAAATTGCTAGCTTTTCCAATTATTCGATAATTTGTTGCTTATCGAAGAGAAGGATAACATTACGAGGTAGATTTAATTGTTGAGAAAGGGACAGGATTTAATTAACAATTAAGAAGATTTAATTGGAGAAAATAATAATTTTAATAACCTACAAACAAAGAAGAGAAATAACGAATTGATGATGAATGCAACTTTTTGGGTAAAGTGAGATGATAAATAAATCAACAATTAATGTATTTTATTTAATCGCAGTTAACAATTAGATTAGTTAAATATTGACTACAGAATGAATCATTTAATTGTTCAATTAAAATAAAATTAAATGGTTTAAACTTCTTTGTTTGAAGCTAAATAGTCGAAAATGGTATCGAACTTTGCGATTGTTTGCAAAATGTGCATTTTACTGATTTTATTTCATTGATAATTAGTTACAATTCAGTCAGTTAGCTTTTCATTTAATTACGGTTAAATTAAATTAAACAGTCTAAAACTCTCTACACATAAATATTACATGTTTATGACGAACTTTTGCTTGCGATTTACTTGCGAGATTTAACAGAATTTTTGGGACAGTTAAACATTCATGTCTGATTTAAGTCTTAACTTTCATCTAAGAAAGCTATTTAATTATTGGTTGGAAAATTCCATTTTAAACAGTCTAAACTTCTCTGAAATTAAAAAGCTAACCATATTCACAAAACACAAAACGGTATCGAACGCTGGGTAACTCAGCATTTAACTGTTGACTGTTGCGATTCCTTCAAAATTTTCGTAAAATTCAGGTCTCATTGTTCCTATTGCGCTTATCACATTACATTCTTTCATTTCCTTGCAAAAATTCCAAAAATCTCTAAAGATAAGTTTTAGCAAAGTCTACAAAAGTTTCTAAAATCCTTCCTTTTTTGGATAATTCCCAACTTTTACACAATTAATCTGGCATTATCATTAAAATCCAATTCCTCTCCCTTCTGAACTTTCCCTTCCTCTGTCCCCAGGGGGAGAAAAATAAATTTGGGCAAATATTTCAAACTTTGTTTCAGATCCTTCATAAACCCGTAGATTTCGAACATGAAGTAAAGCTTTAGGGTCACTTCCGCAAGTGTGACGACCCCCAAAATAACAACCCAGGGGGCGGGGGACACTTTGAAAATGTAACTGAGGACAATGACGCATTTGACAATGGCGAAAAGGTAGGAAAACTGGGTAAAGTCGAACCAAGTCTTGGAAGCTTCGAAACAAACGGATGGTTGAGCTCCTTCTTCCTGAAATTTTTAATTAGTTGAAGTCGGTGAATAATTTGCAAGCTTTTGAAATATTTGTAGCCCCTTTTAGAGTCAATTATTTTGTCATTTAGTTAATTTTTCATACCTTGCGAATAGTATAAGAAAGCCTGGAAGCATGAAACGTTTGAAGAAGATTCGCAAAAATGAGGAAGACCAACGCAAGTCGATTGTTCACTGAAACAACACAACAATAATTATATGCAACTGTCGACCAATTAATTACACTCACTTTTATCCGCTTCATTGATCGCAGGAAACTGAGGTTCGAGATCAGGAACTGCCAATTTGACCACGTACAATGATGCCACGAGAACTCCAAACATCTGCAAAATTAAAACCATTCAATTATGGCCAATTATTGTAAAAAAAATACAAATTTTTTACAGCATCCACAACCCCAATCCTGTAAACTTTGACCCTCTTGCGCCAAGGTTGACCTTGCCACTCGATTTTGACCTTAAGCCTCATTTTCTTTAAAGGACTGTTTTCTCTTTCCCTACTGCGTATGAAATGAGCTTACGCTTTCTCCGCAGCAGTTTTCACATTTCTCTCGAAGCAATGACTTCTATCATAGAAGTTCTATGTTTACCAACTTCTCAAGAGATTCGCTACCTACCAAAATTGGTAGGTAGATAAACATATGCGCAATAGAGTTTAAATGCCGTAAGGATGCGGGGATCAATGTTAGATGTAACTTTCGACAAATGTTGACCTTTGACTCTGAAGTTGCTTACTCAGAGGCTACAGTCCAAGCTTTAGATTGTTTAGATTGCTGCATCAAAGCCTTCGAGAGGTAGGGAATTCAGGGAATAGACATACAGATCATGGGTTCAACGTAACGGAGCTTCAACCCCGAATAAATTAACAACTCAATGGTTTACCCATCACCATATTTTATATCCATAATTCATATAATGATACAATACAGGTACGATAATTAATCCTAATCAATTCTAAGCCACGATTCTAGAGAGCAAAATTTAAACAGGCAAATCTCGATAATATTTAGAGCTTAGTTCCAATGCCCGTTCCTCCGAATAGATGGGACAATATTCCAACGTGTTTTCAGCTTTTATTCGATCGAATGTGACGCATTTGTGAACCATTTTTAGGCTTTCGGCTGTTGGAAATAGGGGTTGATTATCAAACCAGGCACGCCAACGTTTTGGAAAGAATCTCAATAAAAATCCAAAAGCAAAGAGAATCATGAAGAGCAAATAAAAAGGGACAGGTATGACGATTGTAGAGTAATTTTTTAGGGCAAGGAATGGCTTCATGAAATCAAACATTGGGAGTGGTCGAGTGTCGTCCGTGATGAAAACTGTTTGGCCGTCCACAATTCTCCATTCTTCAATGTGCTCGTCTTTGGTGAGCTCTTCGTTTAGTTTCCAGACGGCGAGGACATGTGCCCAGGCCACATTTCCTGAAAGAGAGAAAGTTTGATTAGTTTTTGGAAAGATGGTGGACCTAATTTCTTGAAAATTTTGTAAAAGAAGAATATAGAATAAAATGCTTTTACACGCTGCTAAATTAATCTTGAAATAGAATTAGTACTTTTTAGCATTTACAAAGGATTAAAATATAATAATTTTTAATTGAAAAATTGCATAAAATTGGGAAATGGGACTAAAATAGAATTGAATCAGTGCATTGCGTTCTTCAATTTTCAAGAAATTTGCCATTTAATGGACATTATTTTAAAACAATTAACCAATTACCAGCATAAGTGCTCTGAAGCACGGGTTCCGAATGGAATGTAAATGGTTGGAGAAGGACTCCACCTGTGGATTTAGCTACTCTCAACGCCTGAGGGACATAATAAGGGTCCAGTTCCCCGTACATGACCGTTGGGCGCAGAATTGCCGTCTTCATCTTTTTCCCATTTGCCATCCGTCGATTTCTCTCGCAAATTACAATCGCTTCTGACTGCGCCTTGCTAAAAGCATAATATCCCATTAAAAATTTCTTCTCCTTTTCCGGAAACTCCAATTTTGATTCTGTTTGGTAGTAAAATTCAGAATTGTGTTGAATCACGGCGTCAACTGTGGAAGTGAGGACAAGTTTTTGAACGTTCCATTGTCGGCATTTGAAAGCCACATTTGTTGTGCCTGAAAAAATATAAATAAAATGTAAATTCTTGGTTGTTTTCTTTACTCGAAATGTGCCCGTAAAAAGAAATTTGGCCGTAAAAAATTGGCCCTTTGAAATTCAAAGTAACTAAAAATTACCAATAAAATTCGTGCTCTTCATCGCCGCCCTGTCACCAAATCGTCGCGTGTCCGTGACGGCCGCGCAATGGATGACACAACTGGCTCCATTAAATGGCTCGTCCAATTGGTCTTCGATGGCAATGTCGGCTTTGTAGTACTTGACATGGTAGATGTCTTTAAAATCTGCAATAAAATTAGTAAATTAATTAGCAACTTATTCAGACAATCTTATTGCCCAAAACTTACCCAATTTTTGCTTATAAGGTTTCAAATCCACGACACGAATTTCCCTGATTCCTTCCGCCCTTTCATTTAACACCCGAATTATATGTTGACCCAAAAAACCACTCCCACCTGCAATTCAATAAAGAAATTTTAGCAAAAGTCGCCATTTATGTGTCCTTTTGTCAGTACCCGTGATGACAATGACCTCATTAGGTCCGATGACCACATTCTCTGGAAATTTGGGAGCTAATGCTGGACTCAAACTCATTTTCACTGAAAAATTAACCAAAATTAGTTGTAAGTAATTTAATTGAACTTTGAACTTATCAAATGTCACTTTTGAGTTGACAAGATAAATGATAACCACAATTGATTAACGGCAGTTAATAAAATAGTCAATTTAACCTAATCACTGAGTAAATAAACTGATAATTAACTAAGATAACGATGAATGATGACCCAATTTTAATTATAACTGCTAGTTTTTGAAATTTTTCGAAATTTCTTAAAAGAAAAACTTTTCCCACTCACCTCAAACAATTTAGGTCACTAACTTCCTTGTTAGTTGAAGTAATTAATTAATTTAGCAAAATTTTACCGAAAGGCAAGGAAAGTAAACTCCCTTCAATATTCAATACTGTTTTTTTGCGTGCAAAAAGTTGTGACGCAGTGCATGAAAAAATTGAATGCTTCACTTGAAAATTGGTAATTGTGTTACCTAATTGGCAATTTAATGAAATTATGAGGTAACTCAACATTTGGATTAAAAACTTGGGGCCAAGAATCAATTGGATGTATGATCTGTCTGTTCCTCTGTCGAATCCCTCGACAACTGCCCAAACGTTTTGATCTAGCGACCAGAAACTTTAACTACATCTTATGAGTCCATCTCACATGTCAATCTCGAAGAAGGACCCTTTAAATTGAGACCACCAGTGCCAAATGCCATGAAATCTGGATTGGATGAAATCTGGATTAAAGCTATTTATTGTCCATGTAAAAAGTATTAAAATATTAGCACTAACGAAAATATCAACAAATATCTTAAAAATATTTTTCTTCTAACCGACACTTAATAATTTGCACACATTCGTTAAAAATTCCCTTAATTAGCATGTCCCCGTTAAAAACTTTGACCCCCGGACGCTTGTCGATATATTTAGCATAATGTGCTAAATATTCAGGCCAAATGATCTTATCAAAATAACCCTCACAGTCCGGAGGAGTGTAGACCCTCGTAGAGCGTCGTCGCCGACACTCCTCTTCTTTTAAAGTGACGAAAAACCGAGTGTCGCATAGATCGAATATAGTCTGGCTCTCAAACATGATGAAACCTTCCACTATAAGGATTGGGATGTTTCTATATTTTGACATGTTGACCTCAGAGGTTTCGACTGATTCCAGGAGGCTTACACTTGCAGCATCGAAATTCGGTGGTGCGTCTCCTGACGAATTGTCGACAAACTCGGTTTTGGATGACTCGTTAAGGATCTTAATTAGATCAGAATGCATCCTGGGCATGTCCATTGCTTCTGGAATTTCATAATTGACATGATTTTGGACGTCAGGGACTCGGATGTGGCCAGGGTAGTCGTCGTCGTAAAAATAACTGTCTTGATGGACGACACGCGCCCAAGGGAGTGTCCTTCGGAGGAGAGTCGTTAGCGTGGTCTTGCCTCCGCATGTGACACCCGAGACTCCTTGAACCGCAATTAAGAAATTAACACCAATTTAAACGAAATTTAAGTTCTTACCAATTACAAAGTATTTCAGCGACATTTTGGAAACGGAAGTGGAAAACTTTTTTGGAAAATTAGAAACTTTTTGGGTCTGAAGAAAACCTGAAATTCCCAAAATTAATATTAAAAAACAGTATAATCCCAATTTACTAATGGTGAATGGAGCGTGTGGCCAACATTAAAATTAAAATTTGTGCCAGATAATTTAAAAGATTAAAGATATTTATTGATACAAAGCAAAGCTTTTCATCGAATGCTTAAAAAATACATAAACAAACTGAAAACATTAAAAAAAATATTAAATCCGGAAGATTAATGGACCATTAAATAGCAATTAAAGTTGCATGCAAAATGAAAAGACTCACAAAATAGAATCCGTTTCGAGATCTGGGCAAAAAACTTCATTTTTAAACCAAGTCACTGGAATTTTAAATTTCCACAATGGAAGTTTCCATAAAATGCGTCAAGATTTCCAAGCAACTTTTACCACGCTATGATTTCTCAAACCGAAAAATCCCGATACCCGAATCCGGGCATTTCTTAAGATTAGGTGTGTTTCAGTTTGCAAACAAATCGATTGAAAATGTCGTCGACACTCTCAAGTGTCCGTTCGTCACCAATTCCTGACCTGGCCTATGACAGTTATCGAACGATGAGGCGACATCCGCCACCCCCACCTCCAATGGCGTCGACATCGTCTATTAATCACCAAGATTATTCTGGCGAAATTCTTCCAAGCAATATCCAGCCGCCGAGTTCAACCCTGAGGTCACGAAAACTTCCGCAAGCCTCTGACCCCAGTGACCCTGCAGTGGTTCGGCGACCTTCCAGTTTTCTCCTGACGCCCGGCGGAAAGGCGTTCAACTTGGAAAGTTATGATGGGGAAGCGACAGCCTTTTGGATATTACTGACAATTCTAATAATTCTTGTCGTTGGAAATTCCGTGCTAACTTTCCTAATTTTTGGCGTCGTTCGGGTTGGAAAAGGAGTGGAAAGTATTGAGGTACAAAAACTTTGCCACCAAGAGGTTTCCAATCTTAAAGCTTCTAAACCTTTTAGTTTCTTCCAAACCTACTGAAATTCACGGGGGACACTGACCTCGATATAATTTACAAACGCGACGGAGTTCTTCAGGGATTTGCCAACAGTCCCTTAGAAATTTTGGGGGACGATGACGGAGGGGCGGTCAACCTTAAGGTCCATGAAGGGTCCTCTCCATCCCTTGCCCTGTCGCGAAACGGAATAAATGTGACCAACGTCGAGGAATTTCGCGTCGTGGACAAGAAAGGAAGGGCTGTTTTTTCGACAAATACCCCGACCCTTGGCTTGCCCCGTGGTGTCCAAAAATTGGACGTTAGGGTCGCAAAAGTCAATCGGATCACCAGCGCCGTTAATGCAAGTCTTCGCCTGGAGTCGTTTACTTTCACATATCTAAAGGGGAGTGAGGGGACACATTTACAGGGAAAGGAAGTACGGTTTAAGGCCGATCAGGATATACTGCTAAAGGTAAAGGGGTCAACGAAAACTTGGGGTTATTTTTTAACATAGTCAATATTTTCAAAAATAGTAATTGAAAGTTTAGCCCATGATCTTCAATTTAAATGGTCCAAATTTTAAAAATGAAATTTCGTCGCCCTACATATGGTACAAACATTTACAACTATGGCTATTTTCACTTTTCAGAGCGTCTCCGGTTCGATAATCCTTAGTGGACGAGACGGGATTTGGATCAGTGTCCATGACCTTCCATTGGTCCGAGAGAGCGGCGTCACAAGGAAAAGTTACACCTACACCACTCATGGAAAAAAGGAATCCCAGTTCCAACTCTGCGTCTGCATGCCAGAGGGGAAGCTCTACCGTGTGGAAATTCCCTTGAATAATCTCGCACGACCGGAGAAGTCAAGAGTCGGATGCCATACCCCCAAAAATCCCCCTTGCTAGGAACTAATAAAAAAACTAGAAATAGGTTTTGATGTAAAAAAACAATATTGTAAATTGCAATAAAGTGTTTGTATTTAAAGAGTTGTGTTCGTCGTTTTCTGCACCTCAAAAAATGTATTTTCTTAATAAATATCTTGAAAATTTACCATTAAAATGAATAAAGCATATTAAAATTTGTATGAATTTGACAATCTAACTTTCACTGGAGAGAAAGGAGGTATAAAATTAGATAAAATCGTATTAATTTGAATGAAATGTCCACGTCGTTAAAAATTTCCCCCAAAATTGAATGGGCAAAAACTAAAAAGATTGCCAATGTTTGCAGTTGCAGCTTGCCAATGCAGCTTAACCTAAATTATATGTCGAAATTTATGAAAAAACACACGGTAAGAACTTTCTCCTATCCAAAACTTAAACAAATTGATAATTTTAACAAACAGCATTTAATGTCTCCCAATGGATTCATAAAAATAACAAATCAACGCCCATTTTCCATAAAAATTCCACAGATAAATTCAAATATGACCATAATTTCAACAATTTTCATCAAAATTTCTCTCAAAATAATAAAGTAATGTCCAAATTGATTAAATCCACTAATAATTTTCATAAAAATGTCTAAAAATTGGCCCAAAAATGACTAAAAATTCTAGAGATATTTGACATCTGTGGACCAATACAATCGTCCACGGCCTATCGCTTTAAAATCGTTAAAATTAGCTAATTTCATGCATACAATGATGAAATAACTTATTATAATTATTAAATTAACACAAAAATCGTTAAATTATTTGATATTTGTGGACCAAAGATGAAAAGTACTCTAAAATGACACTTTTCCGTTAAATTATTTGACATTTGTGGACCAAAGATGAAAAGTACTCTAAAATGACACTTTTCCGATAAATTATTTGACATTTGTGGACCAAAGATGAGATATATTCAATACTAACACGTTTTTCGATAAATTATTTGACATTTGTGGACCAAAGATGAAATATATTCAATAATAACACATTTTTCGATAAATTATTTGACATTTGTGGACCAAAGATGAATTCTAATTCAAAGTCAAAGCTTAAAATAGCTAACTATGTATCTAAAATTAACTGTCCTGGAGAAAGTTGAAGATCTTGAGAAGAAGTCGCATCTTGAGCATACAACGCCAACTGCAGCTTCCAACTTTCAGATCCTAATTGAAATTCAAGAAACCAATTAGCTAAATGTTCAATTACTAATAGAGTGTTAAATACTTAATTAATTGCTTTACCTTTTCACCAGTTAACAAGTCCCCTTAGAAGAAGTCCAATCGCCAGTACCACAGGCAGTTAAAGTTCCAGGAGAAAGTAAGAGCGTAAGGTCAAAGGCCGAGGGGAGAACCTGGAATAATTGAAATAGAATAGAAAATTAATAAATTGATATTTGTAAATGCTCCAGAGTGAAAGTGAGGATTTCTCACTTTATAACAATTTAAATTCCTAATTTCTGCAATTGTTCAAACAATTAACCTCAAATTTCACTAATTTTTAAAAAACCGGCTTTGAAAATCAATTTTCCAAACCAAGAATAACCAAAAGCTACTAATAAATGTTCAAACCTTAACCTTAAACTTTTTAAACAATTAAAACTTTTAAAATAAATGAACTATTAAACAATTACCTAATTGAAAATTTCCAAAATCTATTATTACTTTTTAAGAAACTGGGTAATTTTGAAAATTACTCATTTACGACTTTTCTCAAAAAATGTAATGGATAAGGTTACTAAAAACTTAAGAAACTATCAAAAACTGGAAAATTTCCACTCCAAAAATTCTCAAAAAATTTCAAAAGCTTATCCCAAACTTTCCCGACAATTAAAACCACAAAATTAATTAAATACTCACCATAATTCCAATTTAGAGGGATTTGCGTTTAATTTTGGGCGTTGCTTTCTCCATTTGGAAACTTTCCGGGAGTTTTTGGAAATTTCCAGCAGCTTATCTCAAGGTGACTTATCTCCCTCAGCTCCAGACCTCGACTAACCAACTAAAGGACGGAAGGATAAGGAAGAAATGCCAAAATTAGGAGGGAAGGGACTTGCAAAGCTTAAAAGTCCATGCCGGAAAAATGGAAGCCAGTATTAAAAGTTGGTGGCAATATTAAACTATACAATGCTTTGCAACGGACAAAATCCATAAAGGTTCTTTGTGCTCAAAAAGGTAGATTTATATATATGGCTTATGAAACTAAAATAGATATAAGCCGACCCTCGGATTAGAATAGGGCAAAGTTCTTAGAATTATGGATTTCTCACATTCTTTGGATAATTTTCCGTTCATATGTAAAGTGTGGAATGAACAGAAAAAGGGAATTTTTGCATGATTTGGAATTTTACATTTTTCATATGAATGTTTAAAATGTGAAGGTGCATTTTTCAACAAAATAAAGCAAATGCATCTTTCTAAAACAAAGTTACAAATGTTACAATTCCAATCTAAATCTAAATCTGTGCATAATTGCAATTTGAGATAAAATCTCATTCTTTTAGATAACGATTGACATGCGTTACTCTAATTGACAAGTTGTTTATCAACTTTAACGTTTAAAGCCAATTTAAATTGACCTGCTCCATCAATCTTTTTGCATAGCATTTTAAATTGCAGTTGTTTATTGTTAATTTAATTGACATTGTCCCTGAGTAAAGTTACTTAATAGTTAATCCAATCCTGGCACAAAATAGAAATAATGCGGCTCCTTTTACGGCAAATGCTAAATAATTGGCCAAAGTCAACCCTTGACTTAAACCACAATGTCACAAGACGACCATTTATGGAATTTGTGCTTTAGCATTTCACAGCGTCATCAATTATTGACATTGACAGACTTGGGCTTGGGTTTAGGTAGCAAAATTTGGTGTTTTTTTAGTCACCATTTATAATATAATTGATCATTTTAGGGAAAAATTAGCATTAAATGTACACGTAATATTATAAATGTTTTATAAAAGATATTTATGGCACCTGTACAATAAAAATTCTTCAAATTACTTAAAAATTACGAAAATGTTATATTTTAAGTGCAGTTGCAAAATTGTTTTATACCCCTGTTGGAAATGATTTTAAAGAAATTAAGAAGCTTTAAATTATTTTGTTCAGGGTGTTAAAAAATCTGTCTGTACTCTAGAATGCTTCAAAATGAGTGAAATTTCCAAAAACCTTTCCCAAGTTCACAAACACCTTGCATATTTCAAATCACTAAACTTTGTGAAATTCGTCAAACGTTTAGAAGTTTTGCAACCAAAATTGCCAAAAAAAAATGCTCTCAATGACAAATTACATTACAAATTACAAATTACTCAAGATTTTAAAAATACTTAAAATCTCAATTAAATTTAAAAGCACATGATATCAACAAATGTGTCAAAACTTTAGCTATTAGATTTTCCACACCCTGTACAATTTAATATTTTGGCTAAATTAAATTAGCACATATCACAAAACTTTGAAGCACAGCCAATTTTTCCAGCCTACGACAAATTGCATTGAATTGAGCAGATGAAGATTAAATTAAATTAAATTAACCATAATAACCCATTTATGGTATTATTTAAGCTCCGAAAGTGGATTATTTTTTTGCTCCAACAAAAACACAAACTGACATTTTTAGTGATACAACAAAGAAGAAATCATTAAAATGCCAAATCCCATTAAATATTAACGAAATGGGTGTTATATTTATTTGGAAAATTACCCAAGGAATACAAAACAAGTCTTGTAAATGACGTATGAATGTGACGAAACAACGAGATCGGACTCGTAAGGTCTGACATGACCTGAGATGGGGGCAGCAAGAGATTGCAAGCCAAGATTTAGGTCGTCAGGTCAAAACGTTCGAAAATTATCGATGAAACTATGACCTTGAAGCACAAAGCCCATTAAACCTGTCTTGCTTGACATCCGGATTTCTAATCAAGTTCCATGTCAATTGAAAACTGTGGACAGACAGACAGATGGTGCAAATATGGGACTTTATACAATTGTCAGAAATTCCAAATCTGGAAAGAACTAAAGTAAATATTTAATTTCAATGCGATGCTAGATCAAATTTCACATTTCCTCTCTACCTAAATTTTTTTTAACCATTTATCATATTACTCAAAACTTTTGTCTCATGTCCAAATTTGACGACTGTGATTATTTGGTATTTGGTGACAACAACTTTTAGATTTGCCAAAAAAGATCTGCATTTGCCAAAAAAGATCTGCGAAATATTTCATTTCATTGTCAGCCTTCCTTAAGAGGAACTGCGTTAACTGAACTTTAATTTAGCAGTTAGTGAATGTCTGCGGCGATGAGAAGTGCAAAAGTTAAACTCTGAAGATTTGATTTGCCATTAAATTAATTGCCGTTGGGTAAATATTTGATTAAATAGCCCATATTAAGGAATTTTGGGAGCGTTTAGTTTGTGAAATTAGTGTGGAAGTGAAAATGGGAAAATTGAGACGGGAAAAATGAGATTTTGGGACTTTTGTGAATGTTGTCTAATTTCAGGTAAGAAAACTAAAAAATGGGTCTAGTAAATGCGGCCCTGGTCAAAATGAATTTGTTCTACCATGTCATGACTCCTTATGCCCTTCAAAAAGCTCTAAAAGTTTTAAAATAGCATCTTAAAGTATAACGTCTTTAAAATCTGACAATTTCAAAAAATATCGATTTTTTCCAGGTTTAGAGAGTTTTACCAATTTGTATGCATACAATTTAAAACTTTTGGGTAGCCAAACAAATTTCGGAAATCTTGCATGCAAGTCGTTTTAAAATTTGGTTATAACATTAAAACAATTGTCTGCTCTTGTTCTTCTGAATTTGGTCAGCAAAAGTTGTAACCCTTCAAAAATTTGAGGATTGTTCATTAATCATTAAATCCCAATTGATTATTGATTGGTTTTGGTTTCCAAAATTTAAGTTGACCATTGTAATTTTTATCGCATTCGTAAATCATAAGTTTGATCTTGATAAGCAAAATTTGCACCACACAAGAGCAAAATCTGAAATTTAAATTACGAAATAACAAGACAACCATTTTTACTCACAGATAATCTAGATTTTTTTAGCTTTAGATATTTTAGATAGCCATCAATTGGAAGAATATGCTAAGTGCTAGGCTAAAGTTTTAAAAAGTATTTGAAAAATTACGCAATTCAAATCGTCAAATTGCTGTCCAAATACTGGTCCAAATGCAGACAAGAAATATCAAATGTCTATGACGTTAAGAAATTCGAAAAGAGAAACAATGACTTTGAAGTTAAACAAATCACATAATAATTTAAACATACATGGTCCAAAACTTTCATACTTTTTAACGGCTTCAAAGTTGTACAACTTTTTCCTTGAAATGAATTGCAATTTTTTAACCCCAATTTAAAATTAAATGTGTAAGTACAAAGTATGCATCCCTTAAATCTCTTAATTGAAATATTTGAAATGTGGGTAATAAAATATTTAAGCACAGAGGAAACAGAAAATTGTTTACAATTAAACATTGAAGAATGTAGCAAAATAAATAATAATAATTTTGCGGATAATACATAGCCTACAGTTACACTTTTACAATTACAAGCGGCATTATAAAAATCGGGCATTAAATTAGAATATTCAATTAATAATTGTACATAAAGAGTGCCCGGGAAGTATAGGCAATAATTTGCGATTTCTGCTACTTATGATGAGAAGCTTATCTTAGGTATAAAACGTTTTCCAAAAAGTTTTACAATTCGGTTTCTCTATTTTTTCAATCACCCTGTATAAATTATTATAAAATTAGAATGGATAAAATTCTCAATTGTAGTATTAATTCATGTGCAAGGTTATCAAATCTTGAAACTTTTTATGAAAACAGAGCAAATTATCTAAAGCTTTCAGAACAATTTTCGACATTTTCAACCTTCAAGAGTGATTTAATTGTTTTAAAAAATGTCTTCCCCCTGTATTAGCTTGTTTAAATATATGTCTAAACAACCTAATGTGTCAATTGTGGGGTAAAAATTTAAAAATTTTATAATGGCGTTGAACTCTTACAATCTCAATTTTTCAACTCTGTATTTTTTAAGCCTTTAGTTACTAAATGTTAATCCATTAGTCACAGACTCACCCAAAAACTAAAACCTTTTGTTCTTTATCTAATTGTTGCGAAATCTTAAAAACAAAACAACCAAACGCAATTTACATTTACAATTTCATTCTTTACGTTACTTTAAGAGCTGGGGAAATTCAACAATGGATGGTTTAAAGTGAATGTGATGATGGTTTTATTATTATTATTAGAATTGTGAATGTTAATTCAGGGATGAAGTTATAATCTTAAATGGGCTTTGACATTTTTATCTATTTACGAGCTGCGTCCATCAATAAAATAAAATTATTCCTTACATGTAGGCAATCAATCAGGGTCATAATTTGCAATTATTATGTGACGAAGCTATATTATGTGAGCCTATATGTCTATCAGTCCGATTTTCAGTCTAATAATTTTTGTACGAAATAGAATGAAATTTTACACAGAAATTACTTCAAAAACTAACTTTTGGTCACAAGGTTTAAAACTTGAAGATCTACGAACTTGACGTTAGAGAAATACATGTCAAAATGGCGAAAACTATTATTTTGATATTAATATTAAATTGTCAAATTAATGGCACATCTTAATTGTCCAAATTGCTTCGATACTTTATTACATCCATTTCCCAAGTATATAAAGATTTATTTAAATCATTTAAATAAATGCATTTGCAGTTGTTGAAGAAATTGACAAATAAAACGTTCTTTTATTGACAATTTTGGCAAAAAAGTGGGTCAATGATTTTGCTTGGATTGTTTTCCGAAACTAAAATCTTTCGCAACAGCTTTAGTAAATTGTTTCCAAAAATCAAAAACTAATCCAATCAATTAAAAACGTTTTTTCGCAAAATTTTCCACAAAAGTAGGTCAAGGATTTAAATATTTACTTTGATTGTGTTTCAAGTAAATCCAAATTTAGCCATATGATTTAATCCAATCTCTTTTTCTTTTTCAGATTGACATGGAGGCATTTTGAGACTGTATCATTCTGCCTCAAATGGACTTTCTAGGATTACAAATTGCAACAATTAATTCAAAATGGGTGTAACTTGAGCTGCAATTTGAGAGGAGGTGGACTTTTAATGATTTTAATTTTAATGAGGCAAAACTTATTAAAAATCACGCCCAAATAACAGAATATATTAAAAAGTTACGCATCCCTTACGGCTAATCATTGCATTTGTAAATTTTTATGTGCAGTGCACTATGAAACGTTTATAAATATAAAGATAAAACGTTTGGTATGTTTATTGTGCTGTGAAAGTGAATTTAATTGGCGACAAAAGTGAAAATGAAGTTGGAAGAAACGGAGAACAATTTGAAGGATCATTCTGTAAAAGGTAAACCTAACAAAAATTTAATGATAAAGTTTGATGCTGTTAAATTAATTTTGGAAGTTTGGCTTCCGAAATTTAACCAGATGCCATATGCAGTATTTCTATCTTCGATGGTTTCTTTTGGGCTTTATACTGACTTTATTATTTTTGAATTTCATAACTTTTTCTTAGGTGAGGTATTAAATATAGACATTTTTAGGTGTCAATTCAATGTAATGCTTTCTATTACAAAATTGTAAAAATTTACAGATCGAGTTAAATTTCTTAACATATTTTTTATCAATTCATGTAACAATCTGGTTTAATTTTTGATGTTTAAATTCAATTCCATATCATGTGTATTTAAGGTCACGGTGTCAAACTCATTCAAAATGGAAAGGGCCACCCTCCAAAATACAAAATGACGCCCCTTCACCTCCGACAAACTGCAGCTTCCAGTTCCAAAATGACGCCTAAGCCAAAAACCACTTCCTTTTCTCCGGTGGGTGTGGCAGGTCCTAATCCCAAAAAACTAACGCGTCAACTCGCATTCTCAAGATCAGAGCCTGACGGAGCCGTGGCGGACAATAACAATGGATCATCGTCATTGTCAGTTGGCTGTTGTACTCAAAAGACCATGACCTCGGGGTCAGCGTCATTGCAAAAAGCCAAAAGCAATCGCGACGTTCTTGCTCAAGCTGAAAAATTTGCGGAAATGAAAAACAAGTGAGTTTGCGTCATTGTTTAACTTTGTATGGAATTTTATCGTTTTTTAATGTACGATTCAAATTCCTAATGAGTTTTGCGTGTTTCATTTTCCTTACTACATTTTTTAATGTTTTACTAAATGAACATTCGCAACTTTGCACTTTGAGAGGTATGTTGTAAATTGTAAGTCATTCACAATATATGTCCGTCCGTCTGTCGGTTCCCTAACTTTTGAACGGTTTGGCCTATCGACCTGAAACTTTGTTTGACTGGTAGCACACCTGGCCCTCTTAAAAAAACTGAACAACTATGTCTTAATGACCAATGACCAAAGTGTTTCTCCTTTTGCAAATTAACTATTTATTGTGTTACATAATTTATGTATTAATTAATATTAAATGTTTATTTTTCAGGCGACAGAGTTCTTCAGTTACGCAACGAAAAGGGGACAACGAACAAAGGAAACAAATTCCACAAGAAAAACAAAAGCTTGAGCTTAAGACGCTTTCCCTTTCAAAGAAGAAAAGTGAACTAATTGGATCTTCCCCTAATTCAATTAAGGAGGCAAAAATGGGGAATATTAACATGCCT
The DNA here is from genome assembly GCA_034698145.1 of Proisotoma minuta. Classification (NCBI taxonomy): domain Eukaryota; kingdom Metazoa; phylum Arthropoda; class Collembola; order Entomobryomorpha; family Isotomidae; genus Proisotoma; species Proisotoma minuta. Next base: position 3,123 of record JAQIXN010000984.1, on the reverse strand, counting down.
TTAAAACTAAGGCCACAAGGAAAGTTACAATGTTGTTCGAAATTAGAGCCCGTTGAATTTGTGGTTCCTTTAGAGCCACATATTGAAGTTGTTGAGGGATCGGAGCTCGAACTTTGGGTTAAAACTAAAGGTAAGGGCTTTGGTCTTAATTTCTGGTGTTTTTGCGCAATTTGTTATGAATTATAACGGTGAACAATTTTTAATACATCCTCCTAAAATGCAAAATTGGAAAAATCACAATTTTTGTCATCTCAGTCTCAATTCAATTGTATTTTACTTAATTGCAAATATTTGAACGTTTTTTGCCATTTTACGCAATTGGTATTCAATTTCATTTTTGAAAAGAAATTGTCTCATTGCTGTACCTACTTTGATAAATTTTTACAATTTTGCCCATCCTGTACGTTACTTATTGAATTTGGTATCAACTTGCCAAAAACGTTTCAATTTCAAGATTTCATACATATTTCTTAACACTCTGGATTTTTTCCAGTTCTTATATCTTAGACTCTAAAATACATACATAATTTGATTGACAGCACTAGTTCTCAAAATATAATTAAAACTTTAACTTGAGCATAATTTAAATTGATCCTGATTTAATTCCCAACTAATAATTAGATCCACTTTTCATTTCATATGTTAATTAGCAGCAGAAATAACGAGTCGTGGCTCTGCATTAATTAATCTACGTCAATTGCTCTCCAAAATAGAAACAGAATCGTTTATTTAGTTGTCGAGAGGAAACTGAAGTTGATTATTTATTGTGAGGCGAAACATTACTTTAGATTGTGAGTTACTTGATCCGTCTGTCCGTCTGTTCTTTAAATAACTTTTGAACGGTTATACCTTGCGACCTAAGTCGTGGTGATTGTGCTCCATATCACAATTCGATTTCGAAGACGATCGTTCTGATGAACTGAAATGATTCATTTCATTGTTCGTCCAGCTTTTTAAATTTTATTATTCTTATTTCAGGTGCGAGTAAAGTGATTTGGGTGAAAAACGATCAATTAGTGCCCCATGCACCCCCAGACATTGTCTACAAAGATAACACATCCGACGGAATTTATTCCTTGAGAATAAAAGACGTTTTTGTCCAGGACTCAGGGCTTTGGATTGCTGAGGCTTATGGACCCCAAGGATCAGAATCCATTTCTTGGTGCAGAGTGCAAGTCATTGGTAAGAATTTACAGGTTTTGTCTGTTAGCTTATATGTTTTTAAAGGGATTTCAAAATGATTAGACGCCCTAACATTTTTCTGAAATGCTCAAATATGATTAAAGCATTTAAATTGTTATTTCTGTCAAAAGCATTTTTGTGTTCAGTTTTTCTTTCAATGTTAAGAAAATATGCAAAAAGTTGACAGTGTATATATTTAAACAATGTTGTTTATTTTTCTGTAATTTTCAAAATAAAGCGAAAATGTCAAGTTTTGACGCCATAAAAAATTATGCAAAATTCTAGGCACCATTAAAAACTATTTTTTATAAACTTACTCTGATATAGCTTTAATTACATCCTTAATTGTAATCACATTTCAGAAGACGAAGCTGATGACGAAAGTTTAAGCCTTGATTGTCCCCCAGTTGTCCCTCGACGTCCACTAATTGTCCCAAAAATAATAGAACCTTCCTCCTCAATTATGGAAGAACGTGAACAATTTGAAGACAAAGAACCAATAGTTTCATCTCCTCCCCCATCCGCCACCGAACGACGGAATTTCTTTTCCACAAGCCAAAGTCACTCCTCCCACGAATATGACGATGCGCTAGAAGACATTCACGAACTTCCAGAGGAAGAACAAGAAGAAGCGGACCACACTCAAGAAGAACAAATAAGAACAAACCTATTGTCCCAATCATCCTCTGAATCTTTTGACTTGAGTGTCGCGGATGTGGACAATGCCCCCCGTTTTCTATTAGGCCCCTCAAATCTCATTGTTCTTCTTGGAGAGTGTGTCAACTTAAGACTTAAATTTAGCGCCCCCGAGACCTCAAAAGTTGTCGTTAGTTGGACGAAATTAAGTAGGGGGACGTTTGGACCCTTAAGGGACCTTTCGTTAATAAGCCAACCTACTGTTGACTTGTTATTGCTTCGCATTCCCTCTGCGAGCTACGAAGATTCGGGGAAATATCGCATCCGGATTTCAAACGAGTATGGAGCTGATGTTCATAGTTGTTTGGTTGCTGTTGAAGGCCCACCAGAGCCACCGGCGTGTCCTCCGACGTCACTTGTTGACGATGGACAAGTGATCATATCTTGGGGGCCGTGTCCCTTTGACGGAGGCTCTGTCATAATTGGATACCGATTGGAGATGAAGATTGAGGCAAAAAACAGTGATTGTGGCTGTCCACATTTGAACACCTGGGTTCCGTTAACTGAGTCTGGGTTTAAGGGTCTGTGTCATGTCCTTAAAGACCCTAAGGGGTGTCACACCCATTATTTCAGAGTGGCTGTTGAGAATTCCCATGGTTTGGGGAGATATTCAGAGATTAGTGAAGGGTTTAGTGTGGCAAAAGATGTCGCAGAGGAAAAGTTAAGTTACGAGTACAAAGATGTTGAGTTGAAGCACAAAGAGTTTTTGGAAGACTACGATAAACATGAGCAGTTGGGAAAAGGGCGCTTTGGCGTCGTATTTAAGGTATTGGGATAATATTGCGCCTAAGTTATCAGTCCCATTAGGAATCTTAATTTAGGATCTATAAAATATACATTTTTTAAATATCCTTTTCACCACAGGTGACGAACAAAGAAAATGGGCGTGCTTACGCCGGAAAATTTGTGAAATGTCGAAAATCTTCCGATAAGGAACGTGCAGAGTTGGAATACAAAATAATGAACGATTTGGGCTATCACCCAAAACTAATTTGTCTTGTAGACGCCTATGAAATGTCGCGGGAATTTGTCATCGTCACAGAATTGTAAGTTTTTAAGAGACAAGTATTTAGATGTTTGTTAAAATGGTTTGTAAGTCCTGACCTTAGAATTTTTATTTTTGTTCTTTGGGTTTTAAATAACAGTACAGTTACGAGCCAACTCTTCTTTTTCTTAGGTGAGGAAAAAAAGAAACTTAGCAACAAAATCACCTAAGTATGCAGTTAGGGGGGGTATAGTTAAGCT
>JAQIXN010000983.1:0-24683 GCA_034698145.1 Proisotoma minuta | reverse complement strand
CCTCGTGGTCATCTTCTGGCTCCTATTTATAGGCTCGGCTACGAAGATGACGATGAATATTTAAATTAGAAATATTTAACAGAAATATTTATCGATGCATAACTTGCATAGATAATTTAAATATGAATCGAACAGAAAATGTTACATCATTTTCAGCTGGCGAGTGCTTCCTCCCAAACACAAACTCCGTTGGGATTGATGAAGTAGCTTTTCTCTCCTATTATCAGAAAGGTCTGTCTAATTCAATACAATTATGACTTTGCTACCACTTCACATTTAATTTCCACTGGGAAGAAGAATCTGTCTGAATAGAGCAAGATGTGTCTGGGCAAAAAGGTGGCAGGTAAGAGATAGCAGCAGATGCTAGTACAATGCCGTGAGAAAGCGTTTGGCTGATTTTCTCCTAGTGTCTAATTTCACAAAGAAAGCCTGTTCATTTCTCCTAGATTATGTATTGTATTCACAATCCCTTCGTTCTGCTCTTATTCTCTGATCAATTTTACGCCTTTCATTTTCCACCTTTGGAGAGCGTAAATTTATGAGAGCCTTGTCGTTAATTAAGGTAATTAAATCAATGTTGTGCAAATTAACTCTGTTTGAGCATTATTATCTTCAAAATGTAATACTCAGTCAGTGACAGCGCGTGTCCTTGTATAACGTTGTTTTCCATTATCCATGTTGTCTCCAGAAATCACGAAGCCTGCTTGTTTTCCCAGCAGTACAAACAAGTTTGGGAGGAAAAGTTAATTTTCAGTCACTCTACGGTCAATAACACAGTAATTGGTTTAAACTAAGGGTCTGTTAAGATGAAACAAAGTTTGTTTGCAAGAGTCTCCAAGCAAGCACCACTTTATTTCTCAGCAATTTTCGTTCAAACAAAAAGAATAAGTAAAGTTACAGTTGGGTTAGGTACAACATTTCATTTGTCAATAATTGATCAACAATGATCATAGATATAGGTATGTATATATATATATTTATATATATTTCAATATATCTATATATATTTATATGTATATTTCTATGAAGGAAATTTTAAACATCAACATTACAACTCGCTTTATGATATCTATTATGATATGCCACTAATAGCCATATATGTATGTAAACTATTGTAACTACACTTGTATTATATATATTTATATTTTACTTGTAGTACCTCCACCAATACATTAATTTTTGAATAGCTATAATATGCTGAAATCATTTCATAAAAATACATATTCATACCTTTTAGACAACGTAATATCAGTCACAAGAAAACATGCATATACTTTCTCCAAAGACCAAACATATATCCTTCTAACAACGTTCGTCAAAAAGAAGCATTTAAAAGTATTATGTATATAATAATATTCATCGACATTACACATTTAATTATGCATCTCAGTAGACGAATAAAACAAAAGCATAGAGTATGTATTACTATTGTAAATTTTAATGGATGTGTAAGACTACTACATCGTTTCTACTACATGCTCGTAATTTCACACTTGGGAGATGTATTTGGATAAAATCAGTTGTAATACCCCAATTACCTAAGTTGTGCAATATAATACTTAAACAGAGTCTGGGTTTGGATCCCAAGTGAGGAGTTGCAAGCTAGCAGTTTTTGCCATTTCTGTTCCTGAACCGTAAGACCCCATGGCCGTAGCAACTTGCTGTCCAGCGGTATTCAAGGACCTCGTATACAATTTCAATACGTCACAATTGCAAGTGACAGAAAGGGCTATAATAATCCCTTGGAGAGCAGATCCAACTGCAAAAATGACCCAAGCCAAATGCCATCCAAATAAAACGTTCCCCGCACCTGCCATAACCACCACGGACAAAACGACCAAAATCCGTACAAAGAGAAGCAGCTGTAGTTTTCTTCGACGTGTCAGCTTTTCTTGGGCCTAAACCAAAGAATTATAAATTGAAGAATGCATTATTTGATGACATGTCACACCGAAAAAAAATGCACACGATATTTTTTATCACAATTACAGATACTTATTTTTGATATAATAAAACTAGCCGACATTTGCGAATTGATTTGGTATCTGATTCTCCAGATTTATTTCCAAAAACTGGTTTGATGCGGCAGTAATTGGATGGAAAAAACGTGTTTTCAGATAATAGAGATTTTATTACAAAGTGAGTGAGTGACTTTTATATACTGCTATGTAAGTAGACTTCTGTGATTGAGTGTGGAAGGAAGATTTATTGCCAAATATGTTCCAAATTGCTCATGATATGATGTAACATTAGAAAAATAAACAGCTAGAAGCAACACAATTTGTATTTCAGTTTGTAGATGATAAATCTATATTCTTTCTATATTTCTGAGCCAACAAGCAGATGGGATTTTTTTGTACATCTATTTATGTAATTTAAGAACCATATTGTAACAAAGTATTTTTTCCTCCACGTTTTAATTAACTTTTAATTAGTTTTATGTTGTTGCAATAATTAAGCAAGAAATTCGGAGAAATGTCACGAACATAAGAAAATGATTAGATTTTGCAAGTTGGGGAAAGTACAGATATTTGTTTTCCCAGCCACGAAATGTTTCCCATATGAATTGTGTTTTTGTTTCATTCTCCAGAACCATTTCTCCAAATTGCTAATTCCCGAGAGAGAAAAAAATATGTTATGAAACAAAATAATAATTTTCTCGCAATGGAAGAAAACCCAAGAAAATACAGAGTGAAAGTTTGCTCATTCATGGAGTGAAAGTTATCTGGAAACTCAGCAGCAGATCAAGTTTCACTCCAGAAGTGACTGAATTGGGATTATTTCTTTCAATTACAATTCAACACATGGAAAAGAGAGTACGTACTCTGTTCAATGGTCAGTGTAGTAATGGCAAAACTGTGTGGAAATGCAGCTAAATAATGGTGTGGGGTAGAGTGTTGTGTCGCATGACCGATAGAAATCGACCTACTCTCACTTGACTGGAAATCTATCTCATTTTCAACAGAAACACACACATCCAGCTCAATGAAAGCTTGATTATTTGGGTGGCTTATAAAAAGACAACCACGAGAAGGACACTGGGTAAAACGCATAAAAGGCAAAAAGTTTATGGGCACTGGATTTGTGGTTGACCAAAAGTATAGTGAAAATTGTATCAAAGCCTGGCCGGGTGTGAAAACGCTAAACAAATGACATTTTACTACTACTACACTAGACTCTCACTCCATTCATGATCTGTCAACTGGATGAAAGTAAGATAAAACATTTTGATACTAACTTTTGCTTTCACCATCTTTATCATGTCTGTATTACTAAATAAATTATGAAATGTTGAAATATTTATTATGATGCATATTATTTACCTTGCGAGATGGAGCGAAAGCAGCCGCCCATCTTATGGCCAGCGCTCCACGCACAATGTAGTAGATTGTGATAGCCAAAATGATTCCGTATGGGAGGACAAATGCCGTGAAGAAAGTCCGATTTGAAGTGAACCAACAATTGTGGGGTCGAAGCTGAATGGCTCCACTTTCCCCAACTCCGTTATCATAGTCCTGTACAACGAGAATCGATTATTGTTAATATTACACATCATAATATGTCAGTACATTCCCTCTGGATATCGGATAATGCGATCAGGCAGCCTTTTTAAAGTTTAACATGATTTCTCTCTTGAACGAGCAATATTTCTATTAGAAAAATTTCTCTTCACTCATACAATGGACACAAAGGCTATGAAGCAACTGATCCATCACTCCAAACAGATCGATCAATAAAAGAAAAGAGGAAGCATTCAATTTGTAATGGTCTAACCTGAATGAAGACAGCAAATGCCAAAAGTAGAGCTGGCAGTCTGCAAAATTTAAAAAAAAATGCGTTGCAATTACCTAGTATAGAATTTGTATATTTTTCAATGAATAAGACTTACCCCCAGCCGAGGAGCGAGTACTTGAGAAAGCTTGAAAGTAGTGTTGGTCGTGGACCATCAATCAGACCAACTTGACTTTTCACTGTGCAAAATAAATCGTGTACTGATGCCAGCAGCCAACAGACGATAGTGAGACGAGAATAGTGGAGGGCCAAGGCCAGACTGACACACAAATCTGCTGCCTGCAATACACATAACAATAAGGAATTAATAAATGAGCTCTTTCTTTTACCATCAACTTGAAATTCACAGCTCAAAGTTCTCATGGATCACACCACAAATCTAAAAGTCAACACCAATCCAAACGAATGGCCATCGTTAGCTAAGAATACCCGACCCCATAAATCAGTCTAAACTATAGGGCTAAAGGTGGAGAGACTCCTTGAAACTCTCTTGAAAATGGCTTTTCTTTAGCTGACCACATTTATTTCGTGGTGTCTTATCACACTGAATAAAAACCTCATCATTTATCAGAAGACAGGAAGGGAGAGCATAAATAATGTTTGTTTGCATTGCTATCGGACTTGGCTGACTAAATTGCAATGGGCAGCATAGTATAGCTCATTGTTTCAATAACAAATTAATGCTTGAGCTACTTTTCCATTGATCTAAAAACCCCTCTTTACTTCCCTCTATTTATCTGATGAAGAAGAATAAAGAGGGAAGGTGAAAGTAGTGTGATGTTTAAGCTCCACTTACACTCCATCTGCTCCTTGGTTTTATTTTCCCACAGAGGATTTCGTTTACCACTGCCATCACTGTTTGTACTTTCTTTCACACCTCTCATTATTAAATAGCATTGAATTTTTCCTGGTAAATATTTTCAACATGTACAACTTGATGAAGAAAGGACCGTCGAGTAAGCAATATCTTCTTTTCTATTCTTCACAAAAAAGCTCTTTCGCAAGATCTTTTCAATATTTATTTCTTTGAGAAATTGGATTCACGAATTCTCGCTGCTTTTCAACTTTTACTTTTGACTTATTTTTCATTGCACTTTTTATTCAGCGATTTATGTGCTTATGAGACAAATATCGGATTTAAAAACTGAGATATTTTCTTATCTGAATATCAAAATTGAAATGTCTTTTTTGTATTTTATTACATTCAAAATGTTTGCGTTAATAATAATTCTAACTTTATCTGTCTATAAGCATACTATCTTTTGCATCATTAAAATTGAAAAAAGATTACTTTCTTTCTTCTGAAAAAAAGTGGCAACAGAAAAATACCTTTATCATCACCTGAACATTATTACGACAAGGCTAAATCCGACCAATTTCTTTTCATAAAGAAGAACTGCACTATCTCAAGTAAACAAAAACTGAAATGAAAAAATAACATTCGTCGTTGCAAAAAAACTTTATATTTACCGTGAAATCTCGAGGAGAAATTATAAAAGTACTTTTGATCATATTGATACTTTTAAATTATTTTCCCCTGTCTCTTTGAACTCTAAAGTATTGAGCAAAGAAGATGAATCGCGTTCAAAATATATCGCTTCGAGGGAAAAATTCATTCACTCGCAACAGAAAGAGGAGAAAGGGAAGAAAGGGAAAGAGAGGGATGCGTTGTTTTAAAACTCCTATCGTTAATGTAAATAACAGGAAGAGGAAGCGCGTGCTAATTGACATGTAGAGAGAGTGAAGGAAATTGAATTGAGCCAGATTGTTTGGGGATAAGGATGTCACATTGTATCAGTGGACGCCATTTTGTTTATAGCGAATCTCAGCAATTCAGCTTATAATATAAGCCTTATATGCTGAAAATGCAATTACCAATTTTATCATTTTTTTTTGAAAACTTTAAGCATATTTTAGTGGCCTTTGATACAGATATTATATACGCTTGTGTAAGTTTCCTTTTGTTTGCAACAGTCAAAGAAAGGAATGAGGATTTAAAATTTTAATTTTTTCATTAACTTTAATTAACTCTCGTAAGTATTACAAAGAACCTGAATTAAACAGGAAAGCTCTCAGAAAATGGAAAGTTAGTAATTAACTTTGTCTTTTCCCTTTCCTTTGTCATTCAGTTTTCCATTGTTCCGCTAAAGTATTTATAAAAGAAAGGGAAAAAATAACAAGAAGGGATTTAAAAGAAGCGTACTATATAGCTCCATGTCCTACCACCGATAAAATTTGAATAACTCTGTAATTAGCCGCATAAATTAGTCCATTAGATGGTACAATGACACTGTTTCATGCATTTTAATGAGCCTGCCCTTAGGAAACAATTCAATTCACTTTGATGAAAACCTTCCGAATCTTTTGTAAACTGGATGAAAGAAATAATTATCTCAGCAAAATGGAAGTAGAATTCATTTGTAGCAAATCCTCATTTTCAGCAAATATGTACGTTAGCAAATGAATAGATGTTTACTGAATTTAAATCTAACTCTACACCTATTGACGTCAGCATCACTCTATTCACTCTTTTGTGAATGATTCAGCTAACTTTTTGCGAATGTAACAATTAGCTAATATATGTATGTATGTGATTAGCTGCTACTAAATCGATATATTGGATCAAAAAGTTTTGATTTTTTTTCAAATGATTCACTAAAGAATAACAGCCTGATGAATGGTGCGAATTTATATCAAAGTTTGTATAATATATTTTTAGCTAGGAGAATATGGAAATCTGATTATTTAGCATTCTTTCGGAGGTAACATTTCGTTTATTGAATTTGCTTGTGATTGTTTGCTATCCTACTATGATGGATGATAGAAAATTGCGCAAAAAGCTGTGAAAGGATTGCCACGAGAATAATGTTAAAAAATTTCCAAACTTTTGCAGACTGTCATGAAATGAATGTGTGTGTGGGAGACAAAATAAAGGAATTGGGTGGCGAGGAAGACGCCCAAGGTCCGCCCAAGTGCCAGTCAACAACAATGAGATGAAAGAGAGAAAGTTGTCCCGGTCGCTTTAATGCCAACGCTTCTTCAGGCTTCTTGGCAGCAGTTCAGGTGAGTGATGTTTTTGTGGTAATCATTATAATGAAGGCTAACCAAAACACAAGCCATTCACTTCTCTACTCGTCGTAAAACTTTTTGTGAGCTTTGCAAACTGTGTTAAGAAAGTAAAAGTCAAACCTGAACTCCTCCAGCTCCAACAACATACAGCAGCTGCGTGAGGAATAAAGATGCCAATAAATTCATAAGCGTCGTTCCAGCCACGCTCCGCAAATCCGAGAATAAACTGAAACAAAAACAACCATTTTTAAGTGGAATTTTAAGACATGTCTTTGGCAAAGTGGGGAGAAAGTCCAAGTGTTCTATTTACAACAAACTTGACTACCAAGTTGGATTTAATCGATAACTGTTTATATATAAGCTTTAGATAAAGCAGGAGACAAGGGTAGCAATAATCACAATGAAAGGCTTAGAGAATAAAGCTTTTGATGCAAGCTCTTATACACTCAATGAAACTATGATACGTACACATTATGAAGAGAACAAAAGATTTGTAGATATAGTTTATTACTGTTACTGAGATTCAATGTTCTTTTGTTTAAAACTATAATAAATAAGTTTATCTGAAGACATTTAAATAGCATTCATCGGTTACAACACCAAATACATTTCTATAAACTTAAATTGCAGACGTTTTGTAACTGTTAGATAAATAATCATTTGTAATGGTTCAATAAACAGAAAACCATTAAGGGCTTAGCTAGTAGACAATTTTTAGTAAAATATTTTCCATTTATCAAAGAATCAGATGCAACACAAGGGAATTAATCTGTTTGATAGAGTGAGAAAAAAAACATGAGAGTTACGCGAGAAAGATGGAAAGATTCACCTATGTATACCAAATGAACTAGGAGAAAAAAAAAAGATTGAAAAACTCGCATTTCTTTATTTGTTTGTGTCTTATTTGACACTTTATTTTCTACTTTGTGAGATTTGTTGTGTAAATGCGGTTAGAAGCGTCGAGAAAGAACTACAACACATATGTACATAGTGTTGGGTTAAAAGTTGGCAAACTTATACAATAAGCTTACCATGAAGCAACATAAAAGAACCAATTTATCCCCACAACTTTAATCCCATCACACCAGAAAAATTCATTTGCAAGAATTTGCCCTAAAGTGTCCAAGGACTTTCCATTTAATTCTTACTTTTCGCGTCTAAATGGAAAAGTTTAAATATTAACATTCTTTTAATCTCTTTTCTTTAAGAAAAGAATCATGTGCCCTGTAATCATCTCGTTGTATATTTCTCCACAACTCTTCAATTTAGTCAAAATTTAAATGAATTTACTTCATCCCTGTAATTTTCTCCTTTTTTTTATAACAGCTAGTGTAATAAAATGGGGACTTTCTCCTTTTTGGGGGTTGCATGTGTTCAAATAAAGTTTAAGTTCAATTTGGGTACAAGATGAGATGATGCAAACTGAAGTTATTGTGTCTGTGTCTGTGGTTGAGACTGTTGACCATTGAACTGAAATAGAAACATGCTGTTGTTGTTCATGTTGAAGAAAAATTTAATTTTCTTTTCAGAAAATAAAATTGCCCAGGATTTGTACCGATGATGACTGGAGACTTTTTTTTAGATGGGATTGGATTTGTGCAGCTGGGATTGAACCACAAGACATTTTACTCAAGTGAAAGCTTCTGCTCCACAATTCATCTCAACTGCTTTCACGGTTGAATCTGGCCATTCCAACCTGACATTTAGGTCACATCAAATACCATAAAATGGGCTCAGAGGCTAAGGTAGAAGTGGATGGTGCCATAACTAAAAGGAAATATCAGATCCAACTATTACAGATTTGGAGTGTAAATCAAAGCTAAACGAACAAATCTGTCAGTTCCCAGTCGTACGTGAGCCATTGAGATTTGCTAGACCAAATGAAGCACCTGTGCTCACCTTCAAGAAGACCAAGATTTTACCCAACCGCTTTTACAAATCCTCTTTCCACTTTCTCACTAAAAGCATTGGGTATTGAAACGTTGATTTTTCTAATAGGCTAGGATTCGGTCAATCTAAGCATGTAAAAGTTTATGTTATCTTATCCGTTCCGCTCTCCAAACAAAGCAATCCAATTTATCTGGACAAGTACAAGGAAAATAAAATCTAAATCCTACCTAGTCTTATGTACAGAATTCCTTTTAAGCTATTTAAAAGATGTACGTTGTACAATAAAGCTTTTTCTTAATGATACCTGATAATGCTCAATAAAAGCTTGTTGAAATCTAACTGAAATCTTCTATTTTTCATCCAATTATGGAGAAGAATTTCATTAAAAGATGAAAGGAAGAAATAGAATTAAATACGTAGAAATAATGATCTGCTTAAGTTGATTTCCAACTATACAACTTCACTTTTCCATCAAATAAGAAAACATACTTGACATGGTTGTGCTTATATTTAATACAGACTTTAAGAGGCGTCCTTAGGCTAGATATGATTAGTCAGCAGCCAAATCTTGTTAACCTTTAGTAATCACTTTCACCTAATCTGTTTTTCCTATTTAAATAACAACAGAAGCCCAAGATGTCGCAAGATCGACCACTATATTGCGTTTTTGAATTAAAACAACTTCTCTTAATAGAGTAAAATAATTGTTATCCCCGTGCTGTACATTATAAACTTTGTAATTAAAGTTTTTTTTCGCATTGCTTCCTCACTGACTGTAAATTTTCCTGAGCACTAATGCCCTTTATGCGCATTTCACACAGATTCTCTTATTTAACAGGACACACATTTACAAAGATCTAATTACTCTCGCTAATCCTATTTGGACCGTACGAGGTAAATATCTATAGTGTTAATGTAATGTGACTGCTAAAGCGTTAAAATTTCTCATGTTATACAAAGTGAAGATAATAAATATTTGCCCTGCTTTCATTCTGGTTGTTGGATGAGAGAATATTTCCTAATTCCACAAAAGAGCTTTCCCTGGTTAATGTGGTGCCATTAGAGAGCCCAAATATGTCTCGAATTTAGCGTGGCTTTGCACAATTATCAGCATTTACAAGGAGACATTCTGGAACCCATGTAGCTTTTATTTTTCCAAACCGTTATATAACACAATTGTTATACAAAGGGAGGTAATCCGATGTTTATCTTACCAACCATACATGATGGCCCTTGCTACAATAATTTTATAGAACAACAGTTTCCCCAACTGTTGGAAAACACGGTTGGATAAAATTTCAGGTAAACAGTAGCGAGGACTAATCACCTCGAATTATATAATGCTAATTAAAGACAAACGCGTCAAGGCTGATTGCATACTTGTTTTTGCAAATTCCTTTCCCAGAGCCAAATTAATTACACTCATAGTTATTTTTGGGAATGTGTGTGTATTTCCCAGAGATTTAATTACCTGGCTAGTAATTAATAATTTAAATTTTATTCATACATGTTCCAATGTTTACATTCCTAATTTGCATTCCTAATGATGCCTACACAAAACGAGATCTTTTTATGTTTAAACTTGTTGACTAGAGCTCTACTTGGTTATTTTATAAAGTTCCATTGGCCTAAAATTTAGACATATCTAATACTCACATTTTAGCATTACTACTCGGGAAATACCATCATCTATCCTGGACTAAAAATATTGCATTTTTTTATAAATCGATGGCATTTTCTACGTATTTTAAGTTAAAATTTTTAACTCCAGATATTCAACTATAAACGTTATCTTTTTTTGCCTTCTCTATCGTGCAGTGAGTGTCGGCTAGATAGTAATTGATTCAAATTGGCCCCCAATCCCGAATTCAGATATTCAAAGCAGAGTTGGGAATAAGCAAGTTTTCACATCAAAATGCCTAAATCGATTTGTCCTGATTTTAAGGTAATAATAAGTAACTTCGTTTTTCCGAACTGCTCATGTATACGAAAAGGACATAACCTTATTACGTATTCCACAGAAAAAAATTCGTTCTCCCTTTTCCCATCTAAAGAAGGAACAATGGAATTTTATTCTAAACTTCCATGCGTATTCTTTTATTATACTTATGCTCTCATGCACAGCACAGAATATATTTATTACACTGAGCAAAATATTCTTTGAAATTTGGGCTACTGTACAGGAAAAGAGATTTTGTATATAAGTACAATTGGAATTGAAGATTTTATTAAGGAAAATAAAGCGGATTTAGAAGTACTTTTCAACTCAAATTTGATTTAACGATGATACTTTCTCAGCTCTTTATCAATCCCTTCAATTTGGTATGACATGCATAGGTAATAATTCTCTTTGTCTCTCGCCAGTTCAGGAAGGAAGGAGCAAAAAATCCTTTGTAGCTTATATTTATACGAAATCCCACAATGGGATCTTTGATTGCTTTTTTGTTAAATAATACTTTTAATATTAATTTTTACTCCAATACAAAACATATTCTTTTTTATTTAATAAGTACCTCTTTTCAGCACACGTTGCTTTATTTTCGAGTTTCAAATAGCAAAATGAGCGATTCAAGTGAAAATGCGGATATTTTGAAGGAAACCCATTTAATTTTCTGTTACATCAAAACCTGTAGCTAAACCAATTCTGGAAAAAAATCGCTTTATAACTAATAAGATGATTTCCTCTTCCGGTTATTTACCCATTATGAAAAGTATTTATTTTATTCTGATGCAACTTATTTCCCTCTTCCTAGGTTAAAGCCGATTTTCGTTTTGAAAGGACTATAAAGTGCTTATGGATATTTGTACTACGTAAACATGGATGTTGCAGAATATTTAATGTGGAAAGCTTTTCAGCTTTGAAAGTGTGCGTATGCGAAAGCCAAAGCCACAAAATTTTACAAGAATTAAACAAGATTGTGTGCAGAGCAAGGCTTTGAGTGAGTAGAAGACAGCAGAGATTAGTTTAATTAGCTCGTCCGGGTGGAGGAATTTCTTGCAATGAAACTTTCATTGATATTGCTCCTTTTCTGCTTTAATCTTCTTTGTTCTCGAGGGAGAAAAGATTTCGGTTAGCTTGACTTCTTAATGTCAACATTCATCTTCTTCTTTGTATGACTAAACTTTGTAATAAGTTGGAAATTTTATTGGAGAAAGCAGCAAAAGTATCCCTTGCCCCATGCGCAGAAAAAAATATAATCAAAGTGAAGCCTAGAAATAATTCCATTTGCATAATATCATGCAGCAAAATCAGGGAACGATGATTCAGAATTTTTTGTAACTTTTTAGCAAAAGCAGTATAAAATAATTTGCTGAGGTTGTGATTAGGAGCATTCAATGCAGTTTACAGAAGTGATCGGCTTTTGTATTTGCTGAATTGGATTTTTTCAACCTTGATGTCTCGATTTGGCTTGATTGCTAATAATGTTTTGTGTCCAAACGTACAAAGGATTCAATCGATTTCCAATTCTACTATGAGAAACAATCGAATGAGAAAACCACGTTGCTCTGCAATTTTCTCTAAAAGAAAATAAGAATACTTTCTACTACAAGATAGTTTAAC
This sequence comes from Proisotoma minuta, assembly GCA_034698145.1. NCBI lineage: Eukaryota > Metazoa > Arthropoda > Collembola > Entomobryomorpha > Isotomidae > Proisotoma > Proisotoma minuta. The sequence continues at coordinate 12,370 of JAQIXN010000983.1, read as the reverse complement.
CCAATTCTCCAAAATGCTGCTTAGGGTATGTACTATCGAGGTCTTTAATATAATCAAATTCTGAATAGTGTGAAACTAGGAAAATACCTCCCAGGGACTTAATTTCCGTTTTGGAAAAAGAATTTAGAGTCATGAAGCGTGAATGTAATTTCTTTGCAGTTTTAAGTTTCCCTTACTAGCCGTTCAAAAACAGGCTTCTTATAATATGTCCTTCATTATTCACATGTCCCTAGATGCTCATAAATGCCCACAGTTTTGGTTTGTCTCTTGTGCCCAAAGTTGGTTTGCTGCCTCCTATACTTAACTTTGCATAGTTTTACATAATATTACTCAAAATTGCACCCACTTCCAAATTATAATTTCTATGAAAAGTTGGCATTTTGCCAGCGATGAATTTTGTTTGTTAATTTCGGTAGAATCGGCTGCATCAACAGTTTTACATTATAGATAAATAATGTTCTTATTTAAAAAAAATAATATGTCAATTTTTCAATGAAAAGTTTTACAAAAACGTGATTTTGTATCAAAGAATTAGATAATCATACCTTTTTTATCATTAGTATTTTTATTAGCTTCTTTCTATGATGCATACAAAATCAAGAAGTACATTGAAACTTTTTATTATCTTGCTGGATTAGGATTGAGAATTACAATCAAGATATCTTCAAATCGAGAAAATAAGCCCAAAAGGCGAAATTTGAGATGAGTAAGAAATACGTAATGTTGTATCTCCGGAAGAAGCAAATTCTGTGAGTCAAACAGGCTATCACTGTTCCAGTCACGTTCATCAAAGAGAAGAAGGTATTTCAACTTCAGTCAATACTTCCTTTGACCCTCTCACTACTTTCCTCTCTATTGCCGATTGTGATATTCCTTTACAAAAGACAAAGCTTTAAGCTTTTTTATATGCATGTACATGTGCAGATTTGTGAATGTAAAAAAAAATATATGTTTCTCACTTTTCCCACTAAGGGTTGTTAGTTGCTTCTGAAAGTAATCAACCATTTAATGGGTGTCAATTAGACAAGTTTATAGAAGATATCTTGTAAAATAGCACAACAAACATTTAGAGAGCTGATCAACAAAAGAAAAGAAAAATCGCTTAATTTGTGTTATGTTGCGTGCAACATCTTCAATATATCTCCATCGTCGCAAATGGAGAAAGTTTCATTACACATCTTTTTCTCTCACCCACTTCAAATCTCAATTTCGCCTACTACATACTTTGTGTGAACAAAGAGAAAGTGAAAGATATGAGAATTTTTTTTATAGCTTTGTGGGAGGATTCATTTCGATTCTTTTTGCCATCAGTGTTAACTATGAAAGTGATGACGAAATTGTTTTCCATTAAAGATGGATATACATTTTGTGGTCAAAGTGGCTCAAACTATCCATAACAAGATATCGTAGCACTTTGCCAGTTCCATCAAAACAAAGTAAGCCTCTCACTTTGCTAAATCCTTTTGATTCCTTTCTTTAACTACAATCTTCATCATAGCTTTAGTATGCATAAAGTGATTTTGTTTTCCATTACTGACATCACAAAATTCTGAAGAGCAACAAAAATTCGCAGTCCAATTTATTTTCTATATAATGAACCACTTGATGCAGCCACAATCCTTAGAGAAAGCTCTCATCCGAAAGTACTACAGCCATTCACTAACCGCCCTCAGTTTCCTGTTTATCCTCAAGTGAGATTAAATGAAAGGAATAAGCGTAAAATGCAAGGTACCATTCAATAAAACTTTTAAAAAACCTTTTCTAGAGAATTCAAGTGTATATATTTTCCGTAAAAATCGCTGAATTTTGAAAAGAAAATATATGTATGTATGTATATGTATACAAAAGGTCTACCTGCGGATTTCAAAAGAGTTTTATTTATTCAATTTTGAAATGTCAAGTAGTTTGTAGAATTGAAATGGCAAATTTACAATTCAAGTGACTTTTTCGAAAGAAGGTGGAAGGACGTTTTACGTATGTATGTGGCTGGTTCTCATTATAAAAAGCCACCTAAGATAAGAAGCAATCATCATCCATGTCTCTCGTCAGCAAAAATTCAGCTTTCACCTACTTGACTTGTCTGATTGATTTCGTTCTATTTTTCTAAGCGCCATTCTTATTCCTTTGTTATCTTACCTTGGTCTCACAGAACTCTTTCCGTCACAAAATTTTCAATTTCATTTCCACATTCGACTATACAATGGTATTAATCAAAGAAGCCTTCGTAATGACGCTAAGAACGCCGATTTTCAAATTTCAATCTTCTCATATCTTTCGACAAAAGAATAAAAAGGTCATTTCATGGTGGGTGAATATAATTTCAAAGGTTTCGACAAGAAAGTGACAATGAAACCTGAATATAGGAAACTATAAAAGTTCGACCATAGATATTATATTTTTTGTGGTGTAAAATTGGAGCTGGGTTCAATTATAAAATTTCCTTTCATCGTCCATCTTTTTTTGGCCAAGTATTTACCATCTTTTCGAATTAGAAATGGAATTAAATTTGCAGGGCTTCATTGAAAAAAAGAAAGAATCTCTTTGATCAGCACTGTAGCGTAGGATTTTTCCACAGGGTGAAAATCAGGAGAAGAGTAGAAGATGAAAAAGTGTAAAATCCCTAATTCTGACTACTTTCATGTTCCTATATTTACTTATTAACAAGCGTGACCAGATTGGAAATATCTGAGGGATTTGATTTTAAGTCCTTAAAAATAAGTAATCTGGGCATGCATATAATAATAACATGCTCCACTTGAGCTTGGGTTGAGTGGATTGTGCTTTATATAAGGAGACATTATGGGACTTTCTCTTCTTAATGCTGATTCTTCAGTCTCACCGGCACTCTCTTTCTCTCAAGGACTTTTGCTAGTTCAAAGAGAAGTCAGTCATAAAATTAGATGAAGTTTCACGCTTGAACGAAGCCAATAAATCTCCTCTCCTTGCCCTTCCCAATAGAAAGCAAATCAAGTAAGGTAATGACTGTCTCCACATATGCATACGAAAGAGATTTCTTCACCCAGCATCCATCCAAACTGATTAAACTGGCAAATGATTCACAAAATAAGCATTTTATTTTGGGTTGGAATAATAAATTTATGGAACGACCTAAGTATTGTTTTCTACAGATATTCTATAATATTTATATACGAAAAGCTACTATTCAAACACTATTTGATATGGGATAAAAGTAAAGTAAATTTTCTTGTTCGTTGTGGATGATTTTTGACAGTGTAAAATGGACTTGAGAACATTAAGGCGAAGCAGATGAAATTTCCAACTGCTTACATGAAACTTCATAAGTTAAGTGAAGAGAGCTTGTGCGGTCCAAGTTTAAGAACCCTTCAAAATCATTTAAAACATCAAGAGATTGGTGTAAAGGTTTAATTTTGCAATTAATATTAATAGTAATTATCTGATCGTTCAACAAATGAAAGTGCCCTTCATTAAATCTCACTTAAAACACTCAAACATCAATTTTGAAAATGCGTCAAAATAACTTGCTTATATAACAACGAAATTACACAACTTCCTTTCAATCAATCAAAAGAGTTACGTACAAAATCAAAATACCCTACAAGTTCTTAATGAGCAATGACATGCTTTCACCGCAGCTTTAGTACTTCACCTTACGGCAAACCAATATTCTGTGAATCCTGAAAACCATGCAGATTTCATTTGTAGACAGTCTATTTCTAATTAATTATGCAATTGGTTTATTTCATCATCATTTTCAAGCACTGAATACTCTTAAGCCCTTCCAAATAAATTAAATGTCCTAAATTTCATTAGAGATTCCATCTGACGCCACCAACTTTATAGACACGTCTATAAAATAAAGTATATAACAATATTAGAAGATTACCAAAACCAGATTGCCACCCACAAAGTTGGAGTTGCAAAATCGCATTCCGAATAAAAAGGGATATGGACGAAGTGCCATCATTGAAATTTGGCTTGTTTGACACAATAAATAAACCAGTTTTTGTGAGCCTAAAGTGGTTGCACGAGAGTCCTTGGGTTACTATCTTTCTTCAAGGAAAAGGTATTTTTAAAAAAAATCGAGACAGCAGTTGCATAATAGTCAATATACAGCAACGCCCAGACATATGGTTGCATTGCCCCAACTTTCACCATCAGGGTAAAAATATCAGAATACCACATCAGTCAATTCAATTCATTGCAATATTATTAAAATACAAGGTGAAGTAGTGTGATGCCTTTTTGCATTGCTTGTATCTTTCGTATTTTACCTTCCTTTCAGCTGTCAGTTATAATAAGCATGCATCAAGCCAACGCTTTTATATATTCTGGGAACTGCAATTTCTTCGTCTTGGAATGTCACGTTTGGCATTTGGCTTCTTGCCGGATATTTTATTCACCATGTTGTTGTAAATTCTGGAGGGATCCTTGGCTTTTAAATTGGAGATAAGCAATTTGTCAGTTTTTTCTAAGAATCTTTAAGAGAAATTTGCAGATTTCTTACTAAAGCTATTTACATTGCTATTTGAACAGCTCCTTGAACTGTCTTATTTTAGTGGCTTGCTCATTATTTTTGCTTGGAAAATAAAATGGACTTTGTCGATGGATAATGGGAGTGAGGAGAAGAAGGGCTATTATTCACTGTGTCAACCTCTGACTCTCCCATCAAGAGAAAGTTCCGTTGGATTTAGAAAAGAGAAGGAAGGCAAACAAATAAAGCACAAACAACAATGGATAACTGGATCCTGGGAGAATAAGAATACACACACACTCCATTTGTTTCAACTTTTTCTTGAACAAAGTTTTATCTGTCAAACAAATACATACGTGCTTTAGTTTGTGGCGAAGAGATTTGGAATAAATGAATTCTGATGAGAAAGAAATGATAAGCAAAGACTCGGTTGATGGTCTGCAACAATGAATAAGCATTCATTTGCTTGTTACCAAAATATAACAACGTATATACATACATAAGCCAGAGAATTTTGCTCAAGCAAACTAACGAGATGACTCTCTAAACATGAAGTCCGATGGGATGCAAATAAATGATGCGCCTTCACTTACTTTCTTTGCCTTCGTGTTCATAATTCATTACCTTTACTCTCAGATGGTTTTGCACGAATATCATAAAAATTCGCTCTTTTTTCTTTATAAACAACGTTCCTGCATTAATTTAGTTTTTTTCAGTTACAACGTTTCACCAAATTCTGTTTTACTTTCATTTTGAGATATTCTCGGTTTCTTCTTTTTTTATGGAGTGACAAAAAGTTGCAGTGAAATGAAAATCCTCGTAAAACTTTGAACTAAAATTTAGATTGGTTATTATGCTGTATAATAACATTGTATCTTGTGACTTTTAGTTGGATTAATTAAAGTTATAAAACAAAGTGAAAAGTAAAGCTGAGTAGAGGAAAATATGTATAATTTATGTCTCTCAACCACAATGATCTTGATTAGTAAAAGTGGAAGAGTAAATGTTATTACTTGTTTGATCTCTGGGTAGACAATTAATTAATAGTTTTACAAAATGAAAGTTTTAATGAAAAGGCCATTGAGAAAGACCTAAGAGACTAATTACATAAAAAGGATCCACTCCATTACATTTTCTTCTTATTCCCATTCTATTTTGCAATATAAAAGCATCCACTTGGTTGAGTCAAAGGAATGTAAAATGTATGTACGTCAATTTTTTTGCATTTTCGTTGTCTTGTTTTATCATGAGCTGGATGAAAGTGGTCCATATTTTAGATATTAAGCTTTCCCATTATTACTTTTATCACGAAAGTAGTTTCAAGTCATGCCATTCTTTCCATCAAATAATGTGTTGCATGCACACAAAAATCATAATTTTGTATTCTATTTATTATGTATTTACATTCTAGAAAAAGTCTTTGTCGACGTTGTTCTTAATTGCATTCTTCACTTTACGTGTAGCATTTTAAACGTTTGCGTGTATTTCACCTTTAGTATTTACTTATATGCAGGCAGATATTCCTAAACCAAGATATCCCTTTATCTACAGATGCTCACAAATAATACCTTTCTTCCAATCATTCCTGATCAGCGGACTAAATAAATTAAACTGGTTTAGTTCCTACATAAACCATAATATAAGTAGATAGCATTGCTAATGTCTGATTGAAAGTTCAATTCAGATTGGTCTATCCATGTGGAAATTCAATCTGTGAGATTTATCACGGTCCGTGATTACGATAGATATTTTCTCCAGTAGAATTTATTAGAGCTAAAACAGTAGAATTCCAATCAGGGCCATCGGTATTTCTAGTTTCCACCTTGTTATTTGCGTGATATGTTCTTTGATGGCTTAAATTGTCATTCAGCGCTTTTAATATTTGCGAAATTAAATTCCATCATTAGAGGTATAACAAGAGGATGGAAGGATTTGTTCCGAAAATATTAATGTGAATTTTAATCAAAAGAGAACTCAAAACTAAAGTACAAACATCGCCACAAAGGACTTATAAATATATATCATACATTTTTCCCATCGCGTCCATTTCCCAAGGGAATGTACCACTGACGACTGACTGAGGTTGTGATTTGAGTGTAGAGAGTTTGTATTTATATATAATCCACGTACGTTTCTCAAAGAAATGCTCACGATATCAAAAGTTAAATTAGTTTGCTTTTCTTTGTTTACCAAAGTAATTCTTTAACCTTGAAATCCAGTGGGCTAACTGAAGAGGGAAAAAGTGCATGTTTGTTGGGTCACAAGATGACGATGACAGAAAAGCGAGCTTATCCATACTAATAAATTTTGAGCCTCAATCAATATTCTGTATCCGCCACTTTTGGCCAAGCATAAATCTTTCCACCTTTCTACGGATGGTAATGTCCAAGCAAACAAGGATAGAAAGTGGATATATCCCCAATAGATTGGGTTTAACCTAGGGCTTAAATTGAGAATGGACGAGAGTGCAAAACAAAGCTTAAACTTTTCCACCATTAATCCTTCTGCATAGTCCAGAATATTTCCCTGCGAGAAAGATGCCTTGAGCATATCAAACATTTTCTACAAAAGCGCTTCTTATTTACTTCTGCTCCACTAGTGGTTAGTTTAATGCATGGTCTTGATTTACAGCTGAAGAATATATAGAGCCGCAGTTTACTTTAAGGGTCTTTTCCCCTCAAAATACCGGAAGAAATTGTAAAGAGCAGAATACAAATGGGAGTTAAGCATGTAAATAAGAAAGTGGAGGCACAATAAACATTCTTTCCTCTCAAGCGATATTGAAATAAAAGAGATTGGGAAGCCATATGCATATAAATATAAAAGCTGCTTAGATTTATGCGATTTTCAGTTTTTTTTTCTTATCGGTTTCAAAACATGATGCCTTACTTACCTGTACGTAATAAACGCAAAAATGACTCCTACAAGACTTAGACTGCTGCCAAGTACGACGGCCAAAGAGAGCATTCCATCCTCCGTCAGCACTTCTAGATCATCAGTCGAAGAGTTTTCTTGAATGGGGCGGACATGGGCGAGATACCATGATGATTCCATGATTTTGAAACGTCCTTCTGAATTTGCCAGCATGTGTTGTAAGTGGGAGGGCTGGCTTATTTCCTACAGATTCCAATTACAGACTTTATTTTGTGAGCTTGGTTAAACTCTGAGAGCATGATTAGCAGACTAGTCGACGTCCAATGTTTCAATGCCATATGGTCAATGTTCCAACTTATCTCTGACTCTTTGGGATCGCTAGTGATTGAGTAATCTGCAGACTGACTGAGTAGTAGAAACTTTAATAAATCTCAACCCTCTCTTTCTCTTCTGATAAAAAGAAAAGAGAGAGAGAGAGAAAGTAAAAAAAACTTGATGAGATGATAAGAAGAAGTGGATCAACTTTTACAATAAGATATCAATTACTACACGAGTAGGTTCTATCCAAGAGCTACTTTTGTATGCAATACTCTTATATAATTGTACCTATTCTTAATATTCTTTGTGCAATTTATATGTAAAATAGACAAATGGGACGAGTGAAATGTTAATTACAATAATTAATGCGTCCTCAAGACGTCTCAAACGATAATAAAGTAGTTCAATCGGAAATATGACAGGAGAAAGTTGAAGCATATGCTAAAGAAGAAGGAGTTTGGGGAAAGTGTGACGACACTTTTGTGTAGTCGTTACCACTCTGTCTCATTTTACCTCTTACAATTACTGCTCATCAGCCATGCAAATGAAGAAAAGGTTTTATGCTGACTAAAGTGACACTTAATTTGACAAGAACCTCATTAATTTCTAACAAGACCATTTCCATTTGTTCTCATTATGTTGGAAAGATCTTATGATTGACTTGGAAGGTTATTTTCGTCTTTGTGAAATTTCTTTCTCTTCTTTGATTTGTTAGTTACTTATTTCTAATTTTGTCTTTACCTTCAACTGCTATTAAGGTTAAATGAATGTAATCCTAATCAGTCGAGAACATGGATGAGTTAACATTTTAAGGTCCACTGCTAGAATTTTAGAATCTTCCTAGTTTTAAGTCTTATCATTTCTCAACTTCTTGGCTTTGTTGTTAAGCTTTACGAGTAAAGTTGAGGGGCAAATGGATAATTCTATCAGTGATCAAATTCTCAAAGTCTTTACTCTTGGAATTACATAAATGTAGGTAAGGATGGCATACAAAAGGCAGAGATATTGTTATTCTACTAAACTGAACTTTATCCTCAAGTGAAGTGGATAAAATGAAGTAATGTGAAGTCAAGCGAAATGAAGTGAATTGATACCCACTTTTACATTCTCAGACTTTCTCCGTATTCCAACAAAACCAAAGTCGTGATATGATCATGGCCAACCAGCTATTTACCACCACAAAGACATTATTACTATCCGCCATCACCACGGCGTACTTTAATTTTACTCCCATCTTTTGTACAGTTTGCAAGATTTGAACTTATCAACCAAATGCAATCGCTGAAATGTGCTTTTTCTGCTCTTATTCTTTCCAAAATGCCGTAGAAAATGGGGCAATAGGTTACAAATAAAGTGCAACACTTGGAAATAATGTGAGACAGACTTTTTTCTTTGCATGTGAAGAGTAAGTAATATGTGCATACAAAGTTAAGCCACTTACCAGATGATTGAGTGGATAAATTTACGATGTTTTTATCCTTCTTAGCGTGACCCTCAATGGCTCTCTCAAAACTTTTTGTAAACTTGACAGCTCCTTCTGAAATAAATAGAATTGGAGTTAAAATCTCACTCGGAAATGGAATAAAACGTATGGTAAACGAACAAAAGCTAATATTAAAAAATATTTGAGTGAAAGTCTTGGACTTACTGATATAAATAACAACCCCCTTTTCAAGTTCAAAATGTTATAAATTTGTTATCCACTGTTACGGAGGGAAGAAGGGATCATTGTTGGGGCTTGTGATTATGAGAGTTGAATATGTGGCTTGTGTTTGTGATATGTTGCTGCTTTTCCTTTGACTGCCGGAGAGGGACTAAGAGAGAAAGTTGCTCTGAGCCCCGAGCTCTGTGTGCTTTCACTTGAGCTAATGCTTGGGTTACGCTTTCTCGCTTCTATTCAACCAAAATCCTTCGTCCCCCACAACTTTCCCTTGCCTCCAACCAACTTCCTCTATTCAAATCCCCACCTACTTCAACCCTTCAGCCTCAAACTTTTTAAATTGGCCAAGACATACTCTACAGACGTACAAGAAATATGTGTCAGATATGATGTTAATTGAAAGGAAAAAATCACCCAATCAATTCTGCTTTTTCAATGTACCAAATAAAATGCATCACGTAGTTTAAAGTTAATGAAAAGTCTTCCCTATAGAAAAAGAAATCTCAAAAATTCACTCTGTTTCACAAAATATGGTCTGAATGTAATCCTTTTGCTTGTTACATGAGAAGGCGGAAGACGTTTGGGTCACAATAATACCAAGAAATTTGACGATTTGTACATACGAGTCCAAATTGAGACTTTGTGTAAATAAGAGAAGACGGGATTCCAAAGTGGTATTTCGATACACTGTAATTTCTCGTTAAGTTGAAATTGGATCTAGTTGTTCAAGAGAAAACAAATCATTTGGGATTAGAGGAGCATTTATGTCTTTTTGGTGACAAGAATGAAGGGCACGCAGATCCAAGCTGGGCAATCCATTCCAATATGTAATCCAATGTGCGACGAAGGTTGAACTCGTTTCTGGGGTTAGTTTTGTGAGACCTGGATCAAAATTTAGTATTGAAAAAATAACTAGTCAATATCAATTTCGTTCTTTTGGGACTGGTGTGGGAGTGGAAGCAGCCGCCGTTTAGTGAAGGGGTAGATAAACAAGATGACAGAGTTACAGTTCAATTTCACTGGGAGGATGATTTGTTACTGGATTTTTTCTAATCAGCTTACCACCACCATTTCCCAAGACTCGCCAGGCACAAGGAACTTAGCATGCTACGTTTCACTTAACAGGCAATGCCAAGTGAAAGCGTGAAAACAATACTCACTCAAATCACTTTCTTCCTTCGCTTCCATTCTTTTCCAGACTACTGTGAATGACATGTACATACATATATAATAGTCCTTATTAGTATTCAGCTGTCACAAATACTTGCATAAGACATTTATCTTTTTATATTACAAGATTTAGATTTCAACCATATTTTATGCCTTGCTTTGGAAAGTTTGTGAAAGCTCTCATATTGAGAGAAATTTTGGGAGAAATTCTGAGAAAATGGTTTACCACTGACAATGAAATAATCCCATCATTTAATTGGAATGTAAATAATTAATTCTAATACATCAGCAATCATTCGTTCACTCAGATATGTAACTATTATTCTTCTTGGCTCACATTTAATTGCATTGACTTTTGGCATTTCGATCCAACCAATGTCGCTGATATTGAATTTCAGATTCATTGGTTAGAGGACATTTGCTGATCGATAATAAATAGTTGTACATTATCCTGTCACATATTTAGTTACATGCAGTCATTCTTTTAAAGACTTTACCATTTAATTTCATCCTTGATGGGATTTGGGTAGTTGGAATAAATCGATTGCATAAAGCCTCAGTCTTGAGTCTGCATGTGATGTTATCAACTGGGAATAGTAAGGCCAAATTAATTACCTGCTGCAAGGCCGTTGATAAAGCATAAGATTGGAAAGTATCAGCAAACAATAGGAGCGAGTGCTAACGATCTTCTGATGATGATCCTCTTCAGTCAGCAAATACAGCTTTTATAGCTGCTAGCTGAATTACGAGCAATAAAATAAACTTATCATCAAAGTTCTTGACTCCCTATATATTATTTACGCCTGTATTAACAGAGAAAGCCAGTTAACTGCTTTTTGTGTCTATTCTGTTGATGAAAATGAATCTAGTAGTTTTATTTTTATGTTGCAAGCATTAAAAAGGGTGATATTTTTGGAGGATAACAACTTCGACCTGGAAAATATAAAAATATTGCAATTACATTTTATTTATTATGGTTGTCATTCCTTAAGATTCCAGTTATACCAAACCAACTGCTGCTGCTGTCTACATTCTCTGGAGAAATTATAGTTGAAAACAATAGAAATTGTTGGATGAAATTATGACTCTGGTTTGTAGTCAATTCTTCTGGCACTTTCTCCAACAAATGCTTTATGGCATTGAAGATAAAAGGAAACAGCCGTTATGTATTTGTATTATTATAAGAAGTGATTTTGTTTGCAATGTTGATGCGGGTTTGAAAGCAAAAGATCAAACTTTAGATGACATTCCATTCGCCACCACCCATTTGTTAGCTTTGCACAGACTAGATTGATATGACAGTTCGATTTCAGTGTCCGTGACCAAATCATTTTCCAGCCGTTACGCTATTTCATCTTTTTGTATACACAACTGCCTCTATTTTAGGAAAGTAAACATGAGATATGTTGCTATACAAAGTCAATCTATGTCCTAGTTGACCAAAGTCCGATTCAAATACGTCAACTAATGTCACAAGTGAAAGTAAATTTTGGACAACAGATCGAGAGCCAGAAAGTCTCAACTTTTATGAAACCAAGAAATAAGATCAATACTGGAGGATAATATATAATGTTTCCTTCCTCCTCTGTCAAATAAATATGTAGACCCAACTGTTTGCTTTCACTCCCATCTTTCTACAATATCTTTGGAATTTTATTCCTCCGACGTCTATTTACTGTTTACTGTCCACCATCTCATCAAAAAAGCACGTGAAAATATTGACAAGAAAGGAATAATCATAATATAAACCGTTAAAACGGGCATAACGAAGGGGTGAAACCCGTCCAACTTGAATAATGTCCTTTGTTCTAAGTATGTATCTGTCCGTTAAGATCCTTAAACGGAGTCACCGTTTTGAAGGACATAGCAACCTTATAAAGTCGTTTCACCCCTTA